>JAVYIG010006488.1:0-117166 GCA_035222895.1 Strongylocentrotus droebachiensis
TTAGTCTCATCTCAATTTTCATCATCAACATCTACGAGAAATTTGAAAAGAGTTTTCTTTTAATGTGTTCAAATTTCAAACATGTTCCTACATTGTACATGTACAATGTGTACCGATATGTGTACATTGTACATGTATTTAGCCCTTTAACAAAGTTTTCCTTTTTCTACTGCAGTATACAATGCAAATATTTAATATGAAAAAGAAGGAAAATTACATGTACATGTATAATCCATGACTCAAACACAACATTTTCTCTTACCGGTATACAAACTTCAATCTTATTCACAACGGTCATATTTCATTTCCTTGAAGAAATTTCCTTTTTGAGAATCAACACGTTTTCTTCTTTATATCAAGTAGAAGATTCCTATTCAGCCCACACACTAACCTGCTTTTCTACAACTGAATTAACTTCCTTGTGTATCAAATTTCAGGAAATCTAACCAATTGAAGGAATGAATCCTACTTTAGTGAAATCTAATAGAGATACTGTAACTTCTTGACTGTGCATGCAAGTACATTTAAATTAACATTTGTAGGGGAGGAGGGGAGGGGTGGAGGGGAGGCGGAGGAGGGGAGGGGTGGAGGGGAGGCGGTGGAGGGGAGGGTGGAGGGGAGGGTGGAGGGGAGGGTGGAGGGGAGGGTGGAGGGGAGGGTGGAGGGGGGAGGGCTTTATGCAATTGTAGGTTATCAAGCTAAAACTCAAAACTGAATTAACAAGTTTTTTTTTAAATAATAATAAAGACAGTGCTTATGAAGCGCTTACCACCAAAGTCTCTACATGTACAGTATGTAAAGTCAACCTTCAGACAAACCTGCTTTAGCTACAACTGTATAGAAATACAACATTATTTATTTCCTTATAACAGCTTTTTCTCAATTAGATAGGTACTTTTTTTTCCTTTAATACATGTACATGTACAATGTACTTGTAGCAAACAATTTTGTAGGTATGGTAAGAAAAACAAAATGACATACGTCATACATGTACATGTATGAAACTAATGTGAGGAAATTTCAATTCTATGATGACAAATTATGTAAAGGGCTCAAGACTGTGAATAAAACTGTCATGATTTTATGAAATCTGACAAACAAATTTGAAAGATGAAACTTGAATGTGGTTAATAAATACACATGACAATAATTGATTATCAATGATCACCATGTACTGTATGCCATTGTTCTGATTTCTGGATAGAAGTACATTAATCTAGAATTACAGTGGCTGTATAAGAATTAGCCACAATTGATGCTAGGTTTCACTTTCTTTCTGTGTATACTCATTAGCTTCAATTTACAACACTTTTGTTATTATAGTATACAATAAGTATTAGTAAAAATGTTTATATATATACATGATTAATATGCAAGATAGACACATGTGAGAGGGTGGGGAGAGAGGAGAGACAGATATATACATGAAGGGGAGAAAGGAGGAGGAACAACGGTAAAGGAAGGGAGGGGGAAAGACAGGAAGGGAGGGGAAGAAAAAGGGAGGGGAAGAAAAGGGGGAGGGGAAGAAAAAGGAAGGGAGGGGAGAGAAAGGAGGGAGAGAAAGAGAGAGAGAGGGGAGGGAGGACAGGTAGGAAGGGATAGGATGGAGGTGTGGGGAAGGAGGGAAGGAGGGAAGGGAAGAGGAGGGAGGAAAGGGAAGAGAAGGTAGTGATGGGAAGGAGGGATGGGGAGGGAGGGGAGGGAAGGGGAGGAGGGGGAGGGGGAGGGAGGGAGGTACATTGTTGAGGCTCTTCATGAAGCAAACTCAATGAACTATTCCATAATTTTATTTGAATACAGGTACAGTAATTGATTTGAATTGATTTGATTTGCTTTGATTTGAGTATGCAGATTCAATTTTATTTTTTCAATTTAATAGGGGTCTGGGGGGGGGGTGGAGTTGCAATTGGGCGATTGAACAATGCACCAAGTTCTGATTATGAATGTAGACAACCGTAAATGAGTGATAGTCAAATGTCCGCCAGCTGTCACATGACTAAAATAACCCCGCGCCATGTTTGTGGTCAAGTCGGTAGGGAAATAAGTGATTTAGCCCCACAAACCACATTCTAATGTGAACATACATGTATGTTATATGAACAGGCAGTTTACTTTCTAAATAGAGGCAAAAATTAATCTGCATAGCAGAGTATTATACTATGGATGGTGTTTCTGATCATACTGTACTTGTGCAGCATTCATGCAATCATATTCTTGAATAATGTTAGCAAAAAAGCAAAATACATGTAGGAAGTCTTAATGATAATCGTACTTTCATGTACACTGTACATTGTACTCCAGGGGGTGTTTCACAAAGATCCTAAGTTGGACTTAAAAATTATGGAAAGCCACTAGCATCTTTGAAAAAAATTTGTAAAAGTTATTTTGAAAGGCATTAATTGTTTATTCAAATCATTCATATTTTCTATCATCAAGGAGATTTCATGTTCTGGATGTGGAATTATAAAAAGTCTAAAATACTTGAATTTCTGCTTTTGAATATATTTCATTTTAAGACTCCAATGGCTGTCCATAATTTTTAAGTCCAACTTAGAGTTAAGTTCTCCTTAGGATCTTTGTGAAACACCCCCCTGTACATGCAACATGTTGTTTTGTTTGGAGCCATAATGTACTGTACAGTAGTTCATTAAGCACAGGTAAAGTATACATGTACAAGTTCATGCCCTTTTCGCTCCAAACAGATGACGTACTGCCCTTTCAAACATAATTTTTTTGAATAATGTTAGCAAAAAGTCCTACTGATAATCCTTTTAATCATTTTAACAAGCTTCGTACTGCCTGTTTGGAGCCATATTACATGTAGGTAGTTCATTATTCTGTTGCAGGTAAAGTATACAAGTTCATGCCCTTTTCATTCCAAACAGATGACGTACACTGTACACTGTACATGTGCTGCCCTTTCAAACAGACAATGTAATAATAATATGTACTGTACTGTAGTCTGAAAGTTGTGTATACAGGTATAACAGAAACATGAGCAACATAAAATGATGTACAGTTCATGATTTCTGCGTTAATTTTAAAGAATCAATCTAAAGGAACACCTGGTCACCGGCTTGCCTTTCATTCATTCCCGTCATTAAACAGTGTTGACTCAAGATTATTTTTTAAAGTTCAAAGTCTTTCTGTAATCATTTATAGATAATTAGAAATATGAAGTGTTTGTTTACATGTAAATTTTTGTTCCACTGGAGAACAATACCTGAACGAGGATTCATCTTTCACTTTCTTTATACTAACGGCAAACATTGAAATCTCCGGTCAACAAAAGGCCACTTTCGTAATGCGACCAAATGTACATGTATACTTTAGTGCCTCGATACAATTATTTCATTCACCTATTACAAATAATTGCATTTCAATAGTCAGAATGCAAATGTATTGTTACATGTAGGTAGGGCAAGCCATAATATAATGCTTTTCCTACCTAGCAACAGCTAACCATTGTATGCAATTGAATTTCCGACTATTGTGAGATACATTTATTTGTAAAGCTAGGTGAATGAAATAATTAGTATAGGTGCTTCACAAACAAGGGCATACATGTACATGTACCGGTATACTGTATGCATGAATAAGGTTACATTACGAAAATGGCCTATTACCATGCTCCTTTACAAACACTCTCATATTAAACCTGTTAGATTAAACACTTCCAAGTACCTAAAATCACTCGAGTCCTTTTGAAGGATCGATGGAAGAAAAAAATTCATCAGTCCCCCCACCTGTCTGTTGCTATTTTGAGCGGAGCGGTCCAATTTTAGGACCAATTGTGGTAGCTGAGAATTCTGGATCAGGTGCGTAAATGGGTAGACCTGTCCTCATCAGCTTGATTTTGACAAATAACCTGCTATTTTCAGACTCAGGATATTTTCCCGAAGCTCGAAATTGCGTCTTCATCAGACCGATACGCTTATCACAAATTAGCCCGCTATCTCCCAAATACTGTAGCTGAATATTTATAGCATGAATAACCTGGCTAATTTGCGATCGGGATAGTTACAATAGCGGGTTATTTGGCAAGCTCGAGCTGATGAGGACAGGCCTAATGGACTTCATTCAGGGAACACTTGTCTCGAGTTTAACAAATCATGATCAAATCAACCTTTTCCTGGCGCGTACAAGAGGCAAAAAGGGCTACATTTGCTGCCAGTTTTAGAAACAGAAGAAAAGGAAAAACATGATCAATTTTTCATATATACATGTACCTGTACTGTACATTTAAAGCACTATTCGAACTCTAGGTTCAAATGGATGTGAAGGTTATCTTTCAGTAAAAGTAATGGGTAGCATTTGACCATGTACATGTACATGTACAAATGTATGTGTGCATGTACAGTACTAAGAAAAATATTAAAAAAACTAACAATTTTGTTTTTATTACAGGGGGTGGGGGAGGGGGGTACAGTGTATGTTGATTTCCAATAACAATTATTTTCGTACCAAGATAAATACAGTGTATGTATACTCAAATATGAATCAAATGGGGGCGTCAACTTGTCACTGTCAGCACTCATACAATGTTGCTTTGCAAGATGAGATTTCAAATCTAGTTGGAAAAAAGGTTGAGACTTTAAATATGGAATTCAAAGGCGATAGCGTGTGATTGCAAAATTTAGAATAATACGGAAATGCGTACATGTAGAGTGAGATCCTGTTTATCTTTCTATGGAAACCATTGTCTCTATTAAACAAAAACAAAAGAGACAAAGAAAAAACCCTTGACTTTTACAACATGAACATGAATGATATTTATAGGAAAAATCACATTTCTTTTGTCATCTGTGATTATCAAGGGTCATCATTTTTAAACGATGCAGAAATGGGGAGAATGTGATTACAACTGTCAGCCCGTAATTGATCATCTCTGCACTTTCCACTTCCTAAAGAGCACTTTTAATGAGTGACATTTGGACACGTTGTTAATTCCCCCAAACTTGGATTCATCCAAAAGGAAATATGTAATTTCTACAATTGCACGTGGTTCTAAAAATATTTTCACATCTAAATTTGGCGAGGACTATTATTAGCAAAGATGAGGAATAAGAGATCATAATGTCTCCTTTCCATCCGTAATATCCTCTATTCTGAATCTAACATTCTTTTGATGACTTTGGGATATCTTTAAAGTTTACAGTTCTTTTTTGTCTGCTGAGCGCTGATAGCCAGAAAAGCATGAACTCCCCTCCCCTCCCCCCCCCCCCTCCTTTTTTGCACTCTTCATCCTCTACGAATCACATACACTGTACATGTAGGATCCATGACTTCAATGTACATGTGTATCCTCTATTCTGAATCTAACATTTTTTTGATGACTTTGATATACATGTACTTCAAAATCAAAATTTGGGATATATTTCTACAGTTCCTTTTGTCTGATGAGAGCCAGAAAGGCATCAACTCACCCCCCCCCCTTTTTTTTCTTCAAATAAAGAGTTAACGCCCTTCTTCTTTTAAAACAGATGATTTGAATGATATACATGTAGGATCCAAGACTCTATCCTCTATTCTGAATCTTAGTTTCTTTGAAGCCATTGGGATATTAATCTTTTTGACACCTTTTATCCACCGAGAGCCTGAAGAGCGTTACTCCGATTCGAATTCTTACTCACAGTTTATGTCCTTCCGGTCCTCAAGTGACACGTACATGTACTGTACATGTACAGTACTATGTATTGAATTCTAGATCCAATGTTCTTTGATGACTGTGTGATATTATACAAATAATGAATGGTTATGAATTCAATAGTGCAAATATTTTCATGAGTTGAAAGATTAACACTCTATTCAACGAGGCGTCAGCCGAGTTGAATAGAATTCACGTTAATCTTTCAACGAATGAAACTATTCGCACCATTGAACGAATTAAAAACATTCATTATTTGTTTTATACAACATCGAAGAAGATCTAATAGAACGTTAATCAACAAAATGATACTTTACTCCTTATATTAAAGATAAATTAAAGTTGGAGTCAAGCCTTCTCGGTTACATTCAGATTGCCTTCGCGTACCGTCAGATACACGAAGGGATACGCGCGCGCACGGCTGAGAGGTACGCAGTCTGCATATAACCAAAAATGCACGGCGCATATAACCAAAAATGCACGACCGTGCAATATAACATCTATTGAATATCATGTGACCAACAATCCTCCAATTAAATGACAAGGATCCACGTAGGTGTTGTATAATATTTTTTAATCTTCGTCTGCTGAGAGCCAGAACGGCATTTTATAACTCATGTTCCTTTGTTTGTAATGCTTTTATGTGATATCTTTTTTTCTTCTCACAAACAGATTCTGCACCATAAATTCTTACCGATATCATTATTATTATTATTATAATTATTATGATAATGATTATTATTATCGGTACTATTATTGTTATTGTTTATGTTATAACAATCATTATAATTGTCATTATTATTATTATAATTATATTATGATCATTATGATGATAATGATTATCATTATTATTACTCTTAATTTTGTTATTATTAACATTGTTATTATTATGATTATTATTATTATCATTATTAAAAATCTTCATTATAAATATTCTTCTTACAGTTACATGCAACCCCTTTATGGCTCAGACAATTCAAAAGAGGGGATTTGGGGGATTAACAACTATCAATTTCTCAACTTTATGCTCATATTGTAGACCCATCTTATAAAACAAATACTAGATGTTTTTATCTTGTGCATTAGTGATCTATGCACTGCAGACTGCACTTGGTGAAGTCACAATGAGACGGACAATGAACTCAACAAGACTTGTTCATTATCCTACTGTGACTTAACCTGCGTGCAGTGCATATTCACTAATGCACTCGCAAACATGTTTCATTTGCCTAATAGTGTGAACATCACATAACCGGCACAGAATGTAAACAACGAACCCCCACAAATTACAACAATGAGGTACATCTGCAAACACTGAAAATAAACACAGTGTACCTGTAGTACTCTATGAAAGTTTGGTGCCAACCATAAAAGGTAAAAATTATATAATTTGATCATTATCACAATAACACTAAAACGTTAATGTGTACACTGTACGAGTAGCCTACAGTACATTTGTGTATGGCATAAAGTCTACAATGTACGTACATGTACAGGTGTACATGTAAGTCATGATTAACATGTTTCATAACCCGTGGAAGCTATCTTGGACTTCACTTTTACTTCTTTTGTTAAAAGTCGACTTTAGACCAAGCCCAAGTCAACTCATAGCAGCATCACGATATGATGTGTGCAGTAAAAAATTAACAAAATTAAGACATCCTCTAAAGGCCTCTGTTGATTCTCAAAAGTCTTAATACCACTGAACAAAACCCACCAGAATTCACTAAAAATCTGCACATTACATACATGTACAACTGATGACACCTAAATGGCAGCAAAATATAATCAATTCAACTCAACAATGGCAGAAAAAATACTTTGAAAATCTCAGTCGAAAATCTATTGTCAATCCTGGCGAAGAGTAGACCGAATTTTCTGTCTCTTTCGTTCGTTAAGCCTCTTATTTGGGGAGGGTCGGCTCTTCCGACCCTACCCTGCTGTACATCAATGACATCAAACTCAACATCAAGTCCACAATGCATCTATTTGCAGATGACAGTGTCATCTTTCGGCGTATCGACTCTCCCTCAGACACTCGTATACTGCAAGAAGATCTCCATGTTCTTGCAGACTGGTCTACTAAATGGCTGATGGGATTCAACATCAAGAAGTGTGCTACATTGTCAATCACAAACAAGAAGCACCCCGTCACAGTGGACTACACCCTACTAAATGAGTCAATTCCTCGAGTAAAACAATACAAGTATCTTGGTGTCACGATTATAGAACACCCAATGTAAACTCGTTACCCAGAAAGGCAATAGAACCCTTGGCCTCCTACGCAGAACTCTATCACCGTGCACCAAGAACATCAAATCCAAAGCCTACACAATGCTTGTTCATCCTCAACTTGAGTATGGCAGTGAAGCTTGGAACCCCCGGACTCGGACATCAATACAAAGTCTTGAGAAAGTACAGCGAGCTGCCGCCCGTTTTGTATACCAAGACTACCGGAGAATAACATCAGTCACAGCACTTGTCAACAAACTGGGATGGGATAACCTTCACAACCGCAGGCTTCTTGCACAGTCCACTTTGTTTTACAAGATGCACCATCATCAACTCAACATGCCTTTTCCCACTCACATTATCCCAGCTACATATCTAGGCAGAAATTATCACCCTCTGAAGTATGCAGTACCCCCAGCTTCCATTGATAGCTTTAAGTACTCCTTCTATCGTCACACCATCTGGACGTGGAACCACCTATCAGCTGCTGCAGTAACATCTCCAACAGTGACCATCTTCCAGGAGGCTGCTCTACCCATCATCAGAGCGTTGCCTCCTCCTGTTGGGTCCAAGCTACTGTAGACTCCACATCTCGGTTTTTATTTGCACGTCCACTGTTTTATTGTAAATAATAGACATCATTCACTGTTTTGAATTACTTCATGCACTGTCACTATGCCAGCACGTTGCACGGACATCCCAGTTTAGCTGTATGATAGCTGCCATCGGGATTATCTCTACAAGTAACAAGTAACAAGTAACAAGTACCCAAATAAGAGGCTTAACGAACGAAAGAGACAGAAAATTCGGTCTAGGCAAAGAGCTGCTTCATATTCGTTGTGTGCATTTCTTGGTCACAGCTATAGTGCTACATGTAGCGGAAGAGCACTTGAATCTCTGAGGCAAAATTTGCAACATGACCCCCCAATTTGTTTTAGTTCATATAGGTATCACGAACACGAAAATAGTCCCCCAAAAATGTGTGCGCTACATCTACTGTGTACATGAATTATGTGAACCAAGTTTTTTGTAGCTTATTTTGATTGAATGAGTTGACTACCGGAAGTAACAAGACTAGTATTGCTGGGAAAAGCGACGCAAACAAATCAGTGCAGATTTGTTTTGTCTTTGGACATGATTTCAACCTTGGATTACTTGAATTATCAGAAGTTCTTCTTCATTAGGATTAGTTAAAATCATGAGTAAGTATTTGAAATGTTTATTTTATTAACCTCACCTCCCCCCCCCCCCAAATAAAAAAAAACAACTATTTTCAAGTTCAAAAGGCTGTATAATCTCTTGTTTGAAAAAATGGTTGTTTTATCTGACAAAAGCATTCCCTCCTTTATCTTGTTTGTCCCCCAACCACCACCACCCTCCGGCCTCCTTGGCATGTGGATTTTTGACTTACCTATGGAGTGGCGTTGTCCGACCAAATCGTCTCGAGCACGGGGGCGGAATTCTTCCATTGCAAAAAACGGTGAGTTTCGTTGGAAGCCCATTGGAGCCCATCCGGTAATAGTTTATGAGTTGGTCCAGGCCCTGAAAGAGAGGCCCATTGTCTATCTTATAGTAAAAGTCCCCCATGCACTGGATCTGAAAGTGTTGCGGGAGCCCATTGTGCATGATCGAGACCACATAATCTCCGCTCCGACTCGTGCTCTCTCGCACCAAAAATGTCCCCTCTCCCGACGCATTGCCCTTCAGGACATGCACGGCTGTGTCCCTTGTTATTCGGCCATGGAACCATAAAAGGTCCTTCTCTTCCTCCTTGGCCGCAGCCACATCGTTTATGAGATACTCAGATAAGGAAGCACCACGTTTCGAAAGAATCTCTCTGAGCGGCGGCAAGTCTTTTCTTACCGTGCTAACTTCCGGGTACAGGTCGCCGTACTCGTCCTCGGGAGTGAACAGTCCCTGCACCGTACCGCGGGGCCGGGAAGTCCGGCTGAAACCACCGCCAATAGTGTCCATTTTTCTTCTCTTTCATACAAATTTCAATATCAAAACAAAAATCAACAGTACCTACTGCACATCACAAACATATATCAGTCGCTGCCGTTCACATAAGTTCAAGCCATGATGACTGTTTCACCAAAAACATGAAGTAGGTTTACTTTCAGTAATTAATTGCTATACACAGTGCAACGGAGTCGGGCTAACTCGGCCCACGGGACTACTCGGCCCAGCTGGAAAAACTGGGCCGAGATGTCCCGACCTGATTAATCGATCGAGAGATACCAATGTGTATATGTTTGTGCTCTTTGTGACTTAATAATGCCCTTTCCAACCTAAATCTTTAAAGGAATTGTGTTAAATGATACTAATGAAGACAATCTATGACTTATCTTTCGGTAAAATGACAAAAAAAATGACATTTCGGACAATTTACTCACAGCTCGCAATCCGCATTGCCGCACGTACATTAAATGTGCGTTGTATCTACTCGGACCACTGAAATTCGAGCAGTGTTTTCGTCGGTAAATCACTGCAAAAATATCATTTTTATCTCGTATGAAGGTCTATTTTTTATTCCTGACACAGATTTCATTATTGAGAAGTCGAATATAGTACATTTTAGACGAGATGGTTGATGTTTGTTCACATTCTTTCGTCCTGGCCGTAAATTAGCAGACTACTGCCTAGTGCTACCGCAGCAGCTCAGCTCAGTGTGCAGCTAGCCGTACAGCGCCGCCGGCCGGGTCGGCGGGGGGAATTCACTGACTCGGCGCCCGTGCCCGGCCGCTGCACTGCATTGCATGATTGTACTGCCCAATTTGATCGAGTGATGTGAGTATAACTAATCAAACTAGATCTATATCTACTGTATTATCATTATTCATTCCGAGTAGAATAAGAATATCCAATTTGATTTAGTGAGTAAACTAGACCTAGATCTATATCTACTGTAGCTACATCATTATCATATACTAGATTAGTCATTCAGAGTAGAATATCCGATTAATGAAGGAATGGAATTTTTCTTTTTTCATAATCAGATAATCATATTTTACTCCTAAAAGTTAAAGACTTGATAAATAGCTAGATCTAACGTAAGGGCCTAGCCTAGTACTGTAAGAGAAGTGAGCTGAAGAATCGCCTTCTTCTTTTATTTTGGAGGGGCAGGCGCGTAGCCAGGGGGGGGGGCAGTCGGGGCGGTCGCCCCCCCCCCCCCCAAAAAAAAAGAGAAAAAAAAGGAAGAGGACGTAGGAAGAAAAAGGATTAAGAGTCGAGAACGGTACAACGAATCGTCTTCTTTCTCTAATAATTTAATGAAACATCAAAGCTTCCGCGCTTCGCGCGAGAAGGGGGGGACAGAACTGAATTCAGATAAGGATAAAGAGTCGAGAACGGTACAACGAATCGTCTTCTTTCTCTAATAATTTATAAAACGTCAATGCTTCCACGCTTCGCGCGGGAGCGGGAAACTGAATTCAGACAAGGATTTAGAGTCGAGAACGGTAAAACGAATCGTCTTCTTTCTCTAATTATTTAATGAAACATCAAAGCTTCCGCGCTTTGCGCGGGAAGGGGGGATGGAACTGAATTCGGATAAGGATTAAGAGTCGAGAACGGTACAACGAATCGTCTTCTTTCTTTGATGAGAGGGATGGAGACGAGAGGGATTGGTGAGGGATGGAGATGATGAGAGGGAAGGAGACAATGTTGATGATGTAAGGGATGAAGACGCTGTTGATGAGAGGGATTGGTGAGGGATGGAGACGGTGTGAGGAATGAAGATGAGAGGGATGGAGATAATGTGAGAGATGGAGGTGATGAGAGGGATTGGTGATGGATGGAGATGATGAGAGGGGTGGAGACAATGAGAGGGATGGAGATGATGAGAGGGATGGAGACAACGGGAGGGATGGAGACAATAAGAGGGATAGAGATGATGGAGACAATGAGAGGGATGGAGATGATGGAGACAATGAGAGGGATTGGTGAGGGATGGAGACAATGAGAGGGATGGAGATGATGAGAGGGATTGGTGAGGGATGGAGATGATGAGAGGGATGGAGACAATGAGAGGGATGGAGATGATGAGAGGGATGGAGAGGATGAGAGGGATGGAGATGATGAGAGGGATGGAGATGATGAGAGGGATGGAGATGATGAGAGGGATGGAGATGATGAGAGGGATGGAGATGATGAGAGGGATGGAGACGATGAGAGGGATTGGTGAGGGATGGAGACAACGGGAGGGATGGAGACAATGAGAGGGATAGAGATGATGGAGACAATGAGAGGGATGGAGATGATGGAGACAATGAGAGGGATTGGTGAGGGATGGAGACAATGAGAGGGATGGAGATGATGAGAGGGATTGGTGAGGGATGGAGATGATGAGAGGGATGGAGACAATGTGAGGGATGGAGATGAGAGGGATGGAGATGATGAGAGGGATGGAGAGGATGAGAGGGATGGAGAATCTGATGATGAGAGGGATGGAGAGGATGAGAGGGATGGAGACAATGTGACAATGTCTCCATCCCTCTCACCATCTTGTCACCATCTCCATCCCTCCCATCATCTTCATCCCTCACACTGTCTCAATCCCTTACACCGTCTCCATCCCTCACACCGTCTCTATCTCTCTCATCATCTCCATCCCTCTCATCATCTTCATTCCTCACACCGTCTCCATCCCTCACCAATCCCTCTCATCAACAGCGTCTTCATCCCTTACATCATCAACATTGTCTCCTTCCCTCTCATCACCTCCATCCCTCACCAATCCCTCTCATCTCCATCCCTCCCATTGTCTCGTTCCCTCTCATCGTCTCCATCCCTCTCATTATCTCCATCCCTCACATTGTCTCCTTCACTCTCATCATCTCCATCCGTCACCAATCCCTCTCATCATCTCCATCCCTCTCACCATCTCCATCCCTCTCGTCATCTTCATCCCTCTCATCATCTCCATCTCTCTCATCATCTCCATCTCTCTCATCATCTCCATCCCTCTCATCATCTCCATCCCTCTCATTGTCTCCTTCCCTCTCATCATCTCCATCCCTTTCTAATGGGGGCACTTATCATAAGGAAAAGGGGCACTTATTAGAAAATAAGAGGGGCACATGTTAAAATGAAAGGTGTGCTCATCCGAGTTTAAAAAAGGGGATAGTTATTAAAAGGAGAAGGGGCACTTCTTACAAAGGAAACTAGATGGAATTCGACTGCGCGCAGTCGAAAATGATGCCTCCGTCATAGAGCAATTTTACAAACCAAAACAGAAGAAATTTTTCGAATTCAAGTTCAATTGTAAACCATTGACAGGTTCTCAGAATATCGTGATTACAAGCAATTTCTCATATACATATATGACCCTTTGATCTTTGACCTCATGACCCTAAAATCTACTCAGTTCATTGGCTCTGCAAGATGTCCTGAGTTAAATAGTAATCCATCTGTCAGTTCTAATGAGAATGCGTTCACAAGCTATTTTTGCATACATAATGAGCCCATGACCTTTGACCTTATGAACCAAGAATCTACTCAGTTCATTGGCTCTGCAAGTAACATACATGACCTAATTTTGGCAGGAATCCATCAATCGGTTCTTGAGATAACGCGTTCACAAGCTGTTTTTGCATACATAATGTACGCTGTGGCCTTTGACCTTTGACCTCGTGACCCCAAAATCTAATCAGTTCATTGGCTCTGCAAGTAACATACATGACCTAAGTTTGGCAGCAATCCATCAATCGGTTCTTGAGATAACGCGATCACAAGCTGTTTTTGCATACATAATGAGCCCTGTGACCTTTGACCTTAAACCTCGTGACCCCAAAATCTAATCAGTTCATTGGCTCTGCAAGATACATACATGACCAAAGTTTGGCAGGAATCCATCAATCGGTTCTTCAGATAACGCGATCACGAGCTGTTTTTGTATACCTAATGAGCCCTGTGACCTTTGACCTTTGACCTCGTGACCCCAAAATCTAATCAGTTCATCGGCTCTGCAAGATACATACATGACCAAAGTTTGGCAGGAATCCATCAATCGGTTCTTCAGATAACGCGATCACAAGAACGGGACGTACGTACGTACAGACGTACGTACGTACGTACGTACAGACGTACGGACGGACAACCCGAAAACATAATGCCTCCGGCTACTTCGTAACGGAGGCATAAAAAGGGGAAGTTGTCAAAGTAAAAGGAGCACCTCTCAGTTTTGAATAGGGCAATTATCAGAGGTAAAGGGGGCACTTATTAAAAGTGAAAAGGGGCACTTCTCGTACCTGAAAAGAGGCACTTACTAGAGATTAAAAAGGGCACTTATTCAAGATTATTTCAAGATTTATGAGAATGGAAAATGGACACTTATTGCAAAAAGAAAAAGGCACATACGTCATTGCAATATCATGTCTTAATTGCTTTGCTTTGTATATATCTCTTTGATTCCCAGAAAAAGGGAACAAAAAGGAGATTTTTTGGTTTGTTTGGGGGGGAGGGGGGTGCTGGGGGCTGCATTATTTATACAAAAAACTTGAAGCCAATACCTTCTTTTCGTAGATTTTTTTTGAAGCAGCCCCCTCCAAAAAAATAAGGCGGTTCTTCAGCTCACTTCTCTGCTTAGAGTACTAGGCTAGGCCCTTACGTTAGATCTAGCTATTTATCAAGTCTTTAACTTTTAGGAGTAAAATATGATTATCTGATTATGAAAAAAGAAAAATTCCATTCCTTCATTAATCGGATATTCTACTCTGAATGACTAATCTAGTATATTGATAATGATGTAGCTACAGTAGATATAGATCTAGGTCTAGTTTACTCACTAAATCAAATTGGATATTCTTATTCTACTCGGAATGAATAATGATAATACAGTAGATATAAATCTAGTTTGATTAGTTATACTCACATCACTCGATCAAATTGGGCAGTACAATCATGCAATGCAGTGCAGCGGCCGGGCACGGGCGCCGAGTCAGTGAATTCCCCCCGCCGACCCGGCCGGCGGCGCTGTACGGCTAGCTGCACACTGAGCTGAGCTGCTGCGGTAGCACTAGGCAGTAGTCTGCTAATTTACGGCCAGGACGAAAGAATGTGAACAAACATCAACCATCTCGTCTAAAATGTACTATATTCGACTTCTCAATAATGAAATCTGTGTCAGGAATAAAAAATAGACCTTCATACGAGATAAAAATGATATTTTTGCAGTGATTTACCGACGAAAACACTGCTCGAATTTCAGTGGTCCGAGTAGATACAACGCACATTTAATGTACGTGCGGCAATGCGGATTGCGAGCTGTGAGTAAATTGTCCGAAATGTCATTTTTTTGTCATTTTACCGAAAGATAAGTCATAGATTGTCTTCATTAGTATCATTTAACACAATTCCTTTAAAGATTTAGGTTGGAAAGGGCATTATTAAGCCACAAAGAGCACAAACATATACACATTGGTATCTCTCGATCGATTAATCAGGTCGGGACATCTCGGCCCAGTTTTCCCAGCTGGGCCGAGTAGTCCCGTGGGCCGAGTTAGCCCGGATTCAGTGCAACATGCACGTCCGCAGTGTGTAATTTATTTCCGCATTTGTGATAATGTTATGCTGCGCTTCAGTGCATCACACCGACAAACCGACTCTACACCATCCGATGTTCGGTCTTCTCGTTGGTGTAACCGGAGTGAAGTAATGGCTTTGTTATTCGATATTCAAATACGGAGAGTATTCTGGCTTCCTCTTGCCTACAAATTCCAGCAACACAAAATGAGGACAACTGGAAATAACTCGCTCCTTATTTGAAAATCAAATATCACACCAACTTTACATTTTGAATGTCAAATATCAAACCGAATTTGCACCGGTTAGGTATTCTATGTAGAAACAGGTGAGGGCGCGCGCACGGGCTCAGCGAAATCTTTTTCTCACGGTATATTGATAAACAAACGAGGATGATCGAGACAAGATCTGCATGTTGTTAGCAATATTATTTAAGAAACCATTGCAAAACGGAGTGTTGTTTTCAAGAAATATGACTGATTTTGTGAGCCTTAATGTCGGAGGTACGATATACACAACATCGCGAGCTACATTGATTCGTTTTCCGGATTCAATGTTAGGGTCAATGTTCAGTGATAGGCTCCCTTCCAACCAGGATGATAAGGGGAATTACCTAATTGACGGGGATGGCCCCTTATTTCGGCATGTTCTGAATTTCCTACGGAGGTCCATTCTCGTCTTACCCGAAGACTTCAAAGAGCTCGACATGCTCGCACAAGAAGCTGATTTCTACCAGATCAAGGAATTAATTGATGCTGTGACTCAGATCAGAAATACAGTTGCCGTGGATAGGGAGGAAGAAAAACGAGCTAAAGACCGCGTCAAGGAGCAAGAGTTTCTGGAGGTGGAGTTTGAATGTGCAAACGGTCGCTGGATAATATTTGGCAGTTCTGAAATCCTTCAGAAAATCCCAGTAGTTATGGAAGGATTTGGGAACCATCTACGGCTTGTCCGCAACCAGCTGGACCACATTTTCGGTCCCGAAGAGAATGGATTGATCGTTCCAAGAGAGCAGCCCTTGAATCGTGTTAAACTTTTCAGGCAAATTACTCAGTTAGGTTTCAAACTTGTATCAGTATCATCAAGTGGAGGTGATGAGAGGTCAACTGATAGATGGATCTTTACAAGAGATGTCAAATCTGGTAGTACAGGTACAACTCCAAAAAAGCCAAAGGCAAAATAATATGGCTTGGGTCATGCGCTTCTAATATCAAGCAAGTTTGCAAATGAAAATTTGGTGTACATTCTATGCACATATCTTTGACTCCATCATGGTGAGGTACATGTACTATGTAAATGAGAAAGGAGGATTATAGAAGAAATCCAGAAGTGACGGGAGAGATTGAGATATCATTTATTATTGTGATTTTTGCATTCCACATAATTATGTTTCCGCATTACATACTTTTACAAAAACATGAGTTGTGTACTTCGCGTAGCAATCGTGCATGTATGGTAGCTATAAACGCCCATTTTATTAAGTCATTTCGTTGGTGTGTATTTAAACATAATCTCATTGTTTTCTTTGAAACTTGAAAGCTGCATTTTATCATCTGTATGATTACTTTACTTGAAGTAGGTAACTTGTTCCTTTTGCGTTCACTGCTGAGCCCTAGTAGATGGTTCCAGATCCTTATTTTTCTTGGATAGACGGAAAAGCTGTGATACACAGCTCACATACACTCTGTTTTAATTATCAATTTACCTTTTCAGTGCAACAAATCTTTTTCCATGTTATTTCGAATTGATGTTGAATTTACATTTGTTTTACATGTATACTTTAAATTGTGTATCTACATTTGCCACTCTCCACCCAGGTGTTAAATGGGTACCCGGTAGGATGCGAAAGTTATTATGCTTAGATTAGCAAGTGTGCACTTGTAAAAAGGACGCCTGGCTGGAATGCTCCCCATGAAGTGGAGAATGTGCATACATTGTATGCGGGTAAGCCTGAATCCAATGACCTGGTATCTGTAAAGTGCTTTGAGAGGGCCTTCGGTGCTGAAAAGCGCTATATAAGAACTAGGTATTATTATCATTATTATTCTATGCACATATCTTTGATTATGTTGATGCACAGTACAAATGAGAAATTGAGAATTATTCAAAGGTATCTCAAAGAGAAGGAAGAGAGAATGATTTTGTTTTTGTAATTTTGCATTCCACATCTTTTTTTTGAATTATGAATTCACATATTATACATGTATCTCTACATACACAAAACGTTTGTAGCTTTAAGCACTTGGTTAATTCAGCCACTTCATGTTTTATTTGGAAATTGTGTTATGGTATATTCTGTATAATATGTAAATGTGAACTCATATTGGAAAATGCACACTGTAGATCTATCATCGATACATTGCAATAATCATGGTACTACATGTTGTACATGTAATTCACACATTTAAGTATTTTTTCAACTTGTAATATCAATTTAACCAACTCTTTTCATTTTTTGTTTAGAATTAGTGTTAAGTTGATGAGTCATACATGTACATGTAGGTTGTATTGCTTGGTGTATGTTTTACTTGCCTCGAGTGTTCAGCCTCAGAGCAGAAAATGAGCATGTAAGATCTTAAAACCAGCTCCTTTCTAACATATCCTGGGCCTTCTTCGTTGTCGCCCCCCCCCCCCCCGCCCCCCCCCCCCCCAGGTTCAGTAGGGGGGGGGGGCGGCGTTGAGCACTGTACATCATCCATGTAAATCACTTTCTGAAAAGCACCCTAGACTAGCCTAGACTAGTTTTGATACTCTATACAGGGAAACCTGTCTAACATGATGATCCAGGGAAAAAAATACTTTAAAATTGGGGGGGGGGGGGCTACTTTTCAAGCTTGCTTGCATGAAAATAACACTCTTTAATTTGTTTTGCATTAAACCCTATGCATATTTTTGGGGGCTCTTTTATGACTTTTGGGGGCCCTTTTTGGTATTTCGGGGTTAATTTGCCCCAAGCCCGCGTGTATTTTTCCCTTGCTAATATCTACAATTTTTAAACCCATAACAGGGGCTGCATATCTTGCATGGTATTTTACATCCTATTCAAGGACTGCTTTTCTGTGATTTCAAAATCATATTGGACCCTCTGCTCCGAACCGGGGCTATCAGATTTCCTACCATTTCCCTGTATCTTCTCAAATATTACCAGTGAATTTGATACCCTTTTTTCTTGATATTTTCATGCTTTTAATATGGGCATCTCGCGCCTGGCGATGAAAAAATGCCCTTTTTAAGCATTTTTTATTAACAGGCCTCAATGAGACATGTGTATGTAACTCCCTGGACTAATTAGACCCATACATTTTATTACTTTTAAAGGCTGACTACTTTTTGTTTCTTGAGATTATTAGACAAAGTTAAGGGTAATTTGAGATTCGATATGATTCTGTTTAATTTAATGCTGGAATTGATGTACCTTTATTTTATCTTTTCCAGGGTCTACCTTGACCCAGAATATTCAGTTTGTATATTTGCATAATCTTAGCTCAGTACATGTATGCCACAATCTTAGCTCGATTATATGCCACAATCTGTGGTAAATACTTGCCAAAACCTTAGGTAAATAATTGCCAATATATTTGTCAATATATATGACCCAATCTGAGTTCAATACATATATGCCATAATCTTAGCTCTGTATCTGCCACAATCAAAGTATTACATCTGCCACAATAAAAGCTCAGTATATACAATGTATGCCACAATCTTAAGTAGTAATTCAAGAATTTGTTATTTGTTCCTCAGCAGTGCAGTATTTCCCCTGAGTTCTTGCTTGGCCACGAAAAATAGCCACAAAAAAAGCATAAAAGAGCTGGAAGCAACCTCATTATTTCAACCTCATACATCATTATTTGCTGATACCTTTTCGCACTTCAATTTTCATAAAATATACCAGCAACGTTTACACATATTTAATAAGTAGGTGACAAATATGAGTGAGCTATCAAGATTTATGATGCACAAAGATTGTCCTAGCAAACTGACAGGTCTATATACTTATTTGTCAAATGTTTTTTATGTCAATTATTAAATTATAGGAGTGGTCAAAGTGAAGTATGCAGTTAAATATGAAATGTATCAATTATTATGATATTTATAAAAAGTGGAATTCAATATACACAGGTATTTCACAATTGATGCCACTGTAGTCAGTCATGTGCAATTACTATGTATAACGTGCAATATTCAGTTATAATGTTGAAGTTGTCGAATGTTAATTCACATATATGTATTTTGTTTGATTAGATGGCAACAGTCGGTTGGATTGCCTTTCATGTTTGGATAGAAATGGGGGGGGGGGGGTTCACAAAGATCCTAAGTTGAACTTAACTCTAAGTTGGACTTAACAATTATGGAAAGCCATTTTCATCTATGAAAATATTTTGTAAAAGTTATTTTGAAAGGCATGAAATGTTGATTCAAATCATTCATATTTTCCATTATCAAGGAAACATCATGTTCTTGATGTGGAATTTATAAAAAGGCTAAAATACTTGAATTTTCGCTTTTGAATATTTTTTTATTTTAAGGCTACAAATGGCTCTCCATAACTTTTAAGTCCAACTTAGAGTTAAGTTTTACTTAAGATCTTTGTGAAACATCCCCATTGTCTTATAATGGAAGTGTACTTGTTTATGAGACTGAATATCAATCAGGGGGCATTGACCCCAGATAGTCGATAAGAAGTGCAGCTAATTTGATAATCTGATTCCTGATGATCTTTGTTTCTTTTGGAAACCACTTTTCTTCAAATATTCAATGTTTCACTTGATTGAAGGCTCGTTTCAAAGCTGGAGAGATGATACAGTGATGTTGAATGTAATCCAAGTTCCAATGCGATGTATAATTAAGACAAGTACGGTACTGTAAATATCACTTCAAATGTATTCAAACATGTTATAGAGTTTCGTGTTATATTTATTTGTATATATGGCTAGTTTTGTATGTAATTTGTAAACCAATGATGAATTGACACTTTGTGTGTGTAGTAGTATATGAATAAAATATGCATTGAGTTAATTAAACAATGAGCTTAGTTAATACATGCATTTTTAACTGAGCACAAAATGAACTGTCTGCCTTGTTTCACTTACATTTGGCTTTTTTTTTTTGTTAATGAAAAAACAAACACAACTGTAGCTAATTACTCTTAATCAGATATTATCTCAGGCTGAGTTAAGTAAGTCTGCTTTCTCTAAAAAATCACTTTTCAATAAAGAGCATAGAGATCAATAAAGGGCAATACAGAGATAAGCATAAATGATAAGATGGTTTTATGAGATATGGAGAGAGAAAGAGAGAGCGAGTCAGAGAGGGGGAAAGAGAGAGGGGGAAAAGTGGGAGAGACTGAAATATTAAAAAAAAAATGATTGATGGGTGAGAGACAGAACGATAGAGAGGGAAAATGAGTGATGGATATAAGATAAAGTGATAGATAAGATATATGAAAGCTATGATCTGAAAGATGGAACTGAAACATTAAAAAGGCAAATGATAAGTGGGAGGCAGAAAAATAGAGAGTGAGAATTATAGAAATATGTACATATTTTGTTTAATTGTGCTTTTTATTAACAATGAGAAGAACAAAATAAGCCCAGGCAAAGTAAATGTCAACACACTATAGCACACATCCAATGAACATTGTGTCTCATAAATTGTACCTTCTCCTGTTAATCCACTTCTCTTACATTCCCTTTTCCCTCCTCTCGGACATCTTCTGTTCCATTTCAAGTTTCTTCTCTTTTATATCTTCCATTTTAATAATAATAATAATAATATGTCTTGTTTACACAAGGTAGCCTCATCAGTATTCATACTGTTCTCCCTGAGGGCCCTGCAATTATATTATTATTATTATTATTTTCTTTACCACTTCAGGAATTTATATCTTATCCCTCTTCTCATATATCTCCGTTTCTTATTTCATATCTCATGTACATTGCATTGTCTCTCATCCCTTCTCTCATGCATCTTATTCTCTTTCCATGTTTCTTTCCTCTCTGATATCATCTTTTCCATCATTTCCAAAGTTCCTTCTCTTTCATCGTTCCTTATTCCTCTTTGGTATCTTCACTTTCTTTACCACTTCAGGAATTTATATCTTATCCGTCTTCTCATATATCTCTTTGTTTCTTATTTTATATCTCATCGTTCTCATGTACATTGCATTGTCTCTCATCCCTTCTCTCACGCATCTTATTCTCTTTCCATGTTTCTTTCCTCTCTGATATCTTCTTTTCCCTCATTTCCAAAGTTCCTTCTCTTTCATCGTTCCTTATTCCTCTTTTGTTTCTTAACTTTTCTTTATATCTTCATTTTTTGTATACCCTTCTCATATCTTTGTTTCTTATTCTATATCTCATGTACATCATCTTCTCCTTCATCGTTTCTCATTCCTTCTCGCATTTTATTTTATTTCCATATTTCTTATACCAATCCTTGCATATTTTTTCCTTTTCTTTATATCCTGCTGTTCCAGTCTTTCTATCATAAGCCTTTCACAAGAATAAATGATACAATAGAGGATAATGATTTTTTTTCTTCAATTTCTTTATTACACATTGATCATATAAATAGGTTTGATTTAGACAGATACAAATAAAAATGTGAGTCAGTACTGAGTAGCCTCAAAAGAAAAGTGCATCTTAGACAAAACTCCCTCAAGAAAAGTTCTGCCTTATTATACATGACTATACAATATGCTAAGTGCTAACCCCATCTTGGTGGTTGATTAGGATTTCTGTTTTTAGAAACATTTATATTTGATAAATTTATTTTGTACCCAAAAAAATCATACACATATCAGACATTGTGAACATTAACATAGAGATAAGAAGAATGGTTTGCTGCTAATTTAAAAACAAAATACACTAATAATGTCAAGGTAGAGGAACAGAAAACAAATTTTGGAAGAACTACGTCAAAATGACGGTGAGTTTTTTTTACCCCTCCAACGAACTGGTTGCAATATAAAACATGGACATTTTATGGGAATAAAATTTACAAAAAAACACAAATCTATGTGGACAATCCTCATAGTCTGTTTAATATCTCTTACACTGCATAATAATGGATATACTATTGAACGGCAACTGTGGGTGACAAAGGCAGTGGCGGAGCCAGGGGGATCGGGCCCCGGCCCCCCCACCCCCCCCCCCCCCCCCCCCCCCCTAGGGAAAAAAAATGTGTATTTGTACATTTTTTAACGTAATTTTACCTTTTTTTGGAGATGGCCCCCCCCCCCCCCCACCCTGAGGCTCAAGTTCAAATTTTCGAGGACCAAAAAAAAATAGTGCTCACTACCCCCCCCCCCCCCCCCCCCCCACACACACACACACACACTTTTGGGCCTAGGAGTGCAGCGTCTAGACAAATAAAAATGCAAAATCTTCTCACTCGGTAGCTACGCTCCCTCGTATAATACCCTTCAAAATGTACAAGTAAATACGGAGAAAAGTGAAGTGTGAAAAAATAATAGTGCTTGTTTTTATACTAAAGTTTAGCTAAGGACTGTAATTTTTAATACAACAACACTTCAAAAACATGTGAGGGGGTAGTCACTTCCGTCACCTTCACCCCTCTCATTCACTATTGCTCCCTTGCACCTGTGTACTGATGGGGGGGGGTGGGGGCAGTTTCCCCCCAAATGAAATTCAAACGTGGTTTATTTCTAATTCTATATTATAGTGATTTACAAATGTTGCTGAAATTGCATGAATTTTCCCTGAGCTTCAGGGGGCTCTGCCCCGTAGACCCCACCAAGGGCCCTAAGGGGCCCCTAGTTGCTCATCTAACCGTAATTAAATGCCTAAAACGCCTGAGCTTCCGGGGGCTCTACCCCGTGGATGCTCATCTGATCGTAATTTAGTGCCTAAAACCCCTGAGCTTTTGGGGCTTCGTCTCCCTGGACCCCACCCCAATTAGTGACCTGCATGCTAAAATCTTTTGCTTGTAAATACACAGAATAGGGGTTAATTAACAATCAAAGAAACCAGACTTTCAAATTGAAAAACCCCCGGAATGATATTAAGGACGGCATTTGTTCCCTCTTGAAACGCCAAACATACCCCGGTGTGTGCAGCTGGATATACAATGGCGCCTTAAATATTTTGTTTACAAGCGACAGATTCCTTAATTTTTGTATCGCTGCATTTGTCATCAAAATAAAACCATGCGCGGGGTTTAGAGTGAGGCAATAGATTATACATTTAGCCTGACGGTAGTGAAGTAAGAGAAAGGACTCAAGAGAAGATGAAAACACAGGTTACTGAAAATGTGTGAGATGTCATGGGACATCGTCTGCTTGTGCAAGTCATGTCCATACTGTGATCTCACACATCTCAGCAGCGTTCGGAGAGCTCTTCAGGGCTGTATTTAAGCGTTTTGTAATTTATAATAATCATTACTTCGAATGTTTCCAAGCATTGAATTTTGATAACCTTGTCGAATCAAAGTTTCAACTTTGCAATAATGAAAATAAAGTTAGTTTTAAAATCAAGGAATATCTACTGTAAGTGTATACTTTGCATATCTTTGACTCATGGTGAGTTACAATGTAAATGAGAAAGGAGGATTATTGAAGGAATCCCGTAGCGACGGGAGAGAGATATAATTTATTATTGTGATTTTTGTATTCCATAGAAATATGATTTCGCATTACATACTGTACTTTTACAAAATAATACATAAATCGTGTGTACATGTAGCCATCCTGCATGTAGCTAAACACACCTACTTCATTCTGTCATTTTTAGGATCGTAAATAAATTAGATACATTTGGTATATATCTTAATATGTTTACTACCAAAGTCCAATTTTAAAAGCTTTCAACAAAACTACAATTTAGTTGATGTTTGGAGGAAATCAAATCCTACAGACCTGATAATTTCCCGATTTTGTTATTTTTTTAATGATTATTTTAATCATATGATTTTTTTTTCTTCCAAAAATGGACAGTCTCTAAAGGTCGATGTAGATCCGGTTTAAAATTAGGGGGTGGGTGCCGGTTTTCCATGACTTGCTTGAACGCCATGCGCAAGCGCCCGGCACCTCACTTCACTCGGATTTCTGAAACCTTTTTTTTTAACTCTCACTAAAAAAAACCTTCTTTTTTTAAGCGCTCACCCCAGCGCTGACTATCGCCCCTGATCCTATTAAAAAACCTTTTACATGGAGACAAGTCTCTCTAAAAATGTACTCGAGACTAGACTACTGGTTTGTTCCAGCTGATCAAGTGCCCATTGTGTTCTCCACAGATATACGGCTCGCAGTACGATTAATTCAAATCAATCCAATTTATTTATGCTTCCAACAAAACATTACAAATCACAATGCGGTTGCCTTGGTGATACAAGCGAAGGAAGGTTGACGCGGTTAAAGCCCGCCCCCCCCCCCCCCCCTCAGAGGTCGGAATGACCGCATGCGTGTTGCCAAAATGTCCGGTAAAGGGGTACTTTTCGTGCGACAAAGTCCGGCCCGAGAATTGTAAAAAAAAGGGGTGTATTTGACTTTTCACCCGGAGATTTCTTTAAAAAGGGGGTGTTTTTCTTTTTTTCTCTCATCTCTTTGGACTCCTGAGAATTTATTCCGAATTTAGGGGGGTACATTGAGCATTTTTCCTGATTTAGGGGGGTCTCCAAGGCAGGAAAAGCCCGCGAAAAGCCCGCGAAAGGGGGGTTCGGAAATGTTGGCAGTCCTCAGATAGGGGGTGCTTTCAAAAAGAGGGTACGAGCATATGCGTACCCTAAATAACACTGAGTGGGGGGGGGGGGGGGTTTAAAGCGTATCATAAATTTAATAGTTCTTTCTTACACATAAAGAGAATGTGAAAGATGTTATCCGAAAATTAAAGATGGAATATGGTGGTTTAGATTTGTAAATACAGTGGGAATTGTGTAAAATAAAAATAGAATATAGTGTGAAATATGCTATTGATTGTAACAGAAAGAAGAAATGTTCTATGGAATATTCATGTTTAAGTTAAATGCTATACGAGATTATTAACAGAATCAAACAATTTAATTCTAAACTTTTGCATACGTTTTTACTGTCAAAATATAACCTACATATAAATGGAAAATTAAAAATGATTATGTATGTGAAGATTGCAATACCTTTGAAACACCACGGAATATAATGTGGCTAGAGTGTAAAAAGATAAAAGTGTGTTGGAAAATTGTAATAGCTTGATATAATTGGATTAAATATCATCATTATATGAGGAGACTTTAGTTATTGGATATGATAAAGGCAAGTTAGATAATTACTTGGTAAACATTTTGATTAATTTTCCCGAATATGCTATTTATAAGAAAGTTTTACGTGATCATGCATTTGAAAGCAACAAGTAAAATGAATGGGAGAACTCTTTTAACTGACTTGAAGTACGAATTGATGTCGAATTTAAATGTTAACACAAAAGAAAAGGTTAACGAAGAACATGTAAAAGCTTTGTCTGATAGTATGCTAAGATACGGTTTTAATCGTATATGTATATATCTTATTGTGAACGTTGTAGATAATTTTATGTGAAATAAAGTTCCCTGAAAGAGTTAAATAGAAAGAAAAATGAATCTTGAAAATTGCATTTCATCATCATTCTGTATGATTACTTTCCATACTTCTGGGCATATCGTTATGTATGACTTTGCCTAGAATACTTTGATTTGAATGGATGAAATTGGAAGAAACATGTCCAGTTTGTCGAATGCCCGTTTTGTCCTCCATCCATTATGGTCTAATAATCATTTGCCACATTCTAAGCTCAGTTTGTGCCACAAATTTAGCTCAATTTATGCCACGATGTGAGTTCAGTATATGCCACATTATTACCTCTGTTCATGCAATCATTTTAGCTCATTATATGCCTTAATCTTAGCTCAACCTCAGTATATGCCACAATCTTAGCTCAGTATATCTCACAATTTTATACCCCAATCTTAGCTCAGCATAATTATGCCACCATCTTATCGCTGTTTATGCCATAATAATTGTTTTGCCCAGTCTATGACTTAAAGGGATCCGGTAACTTTATCTCCGAGTCTGAAACAGAATCGTGGATTTAGCTCATGCTGCAATGATAATTATAAACCTTTAGTCAGCCAGGAACCCCATGACTTTTACAAGCCGATCGCTTGTCTGATTATCAAGATATTTATGATTGGAATTACACAGTTTGAAAACCGTTTGCCAAACGGTTTTCATAACACTACAGTCTATTGGGAAAAACGAGTATGGTAAAACCGATCACTCAAAGATTTTTACTTTTTTGAGGCACTTCTTGATCATTTTGAAGTGCGATTGTTTTAGGGCTTCAATATTACACCATATCACAGACACTGATAACACGTATAGGGCCGTGCATCTCGCAGAGTATGTACCATACTCGTAGCTCAGCCTCAGTATATGCCTTAATATTTGGTCAGCCTCAGTTTATGCCTTAATCTTAGCTCAGTATAATTATGCCTTAATCTTAGCTCAGGCTCAGTAAATGCCTTAATCTTAGCTCAGGCTCAGTATATGCCTTAATCTTAGCTCAGCCTCAGTATATGCCTTAACCTTAGCTCAGGCTCAGTATATGCCTTAATCTTAGCTCAGCCTCAGTATATGCCTTAACCTTAGCTCAGAGCCCCAGTTTATGCCTTAATCTTAGCTCAGTATATGCCTTAACCTTAGATCAGGCTCAGTATATGCCTTAACCTTAGCTCATGCTCATATGCCTCAATCTTAGCTCAGTATATGCCACAATCTTAACTCTGTATATTGTCACAATAAGCTCAGTATATGCCACAATCTTACTTATATGCCTCAAGCTTAGCTCAGAATATGCCACAATCTTAGCTCATTGTATGCCTCAATCTTGGCTCAGTATATGCCACAATCCGAGTTAAATATTTGCCATAATCTTAGCTCAGTTTGTGCAAGAATTCTAGCTCAGTTTGTGCTACAATAATTGTAGCTCAATTTATGCCACGATGTGAGTTCAATATATGCCATAATCTTAGTTCAATATTTGCCCCAATCTTAGCTCAGTATATGCCAATCTTACTTTAATATTTGCCACAACCGTATCTATTTCCCCTGAGATCTTGTTCGGAAAAAACAGCTAAATAAAGCATAAAAGAGCAGGGGACAATCTCATTATTTTAACTTCATACCTCATTATTACCTGTTCACACCTACATGTTGTGTTTTTATGTATCCACAACATTTACACATATTTGATAGTTAGGTTACAGATATAAGAAGAGCTGTCAAGACTTATTATGATGCACAAAGATTGACCTAGCACAGGGTTATTACTTATTTGTCAAATGTCTTTGATGTCCATTAAATTATGGGAGTGGTATATGAGTGACAAAATGGTGACAGAAAAATAGAGTTTGAGAAAATAATATGTATGAGGAAAAGAGAGCAAAGATTAAAATGTACATTTCCACCATTTGTTGTACTTCTTATCAACAATGACTAATAATAATTAGCCCAGCCTGCTTGTTCTTATAACATGGATCCAATGAACATTGCGTCTCATAAATTGTACCTTCTTCTGTTCATGAAAAGTGTCCCCCCTTTTCTCCTGTTGGATATCCTTCTTTTCCATCATTTCTCAAGTTCCTTCTCTCTCTCTTTCTATACAGTGCGTCCCAGAAAAAACGAAACCGAGATTTCTCGATGTTTTATCATAACTTAATCACATCTATAGTTAATAAATGACACATATTTGGAAAGCTTAAATCCTCCTCTTTCATTTAATGCAACTCATTGTGATGCATATTTCACGCATGAGTTATTAAAATCAATTTGAAGAGAGGAAACCGAAAAGTCGTTTGACGGGCGGTATCTGAATTTCAAAGAGAAAATCACATTTCTAGAAAGTTGAGTTCCTGCCCTTTCACACCTCAATCAAGAAAAATGAGCAAGGAATGACAAAGTTCTGTTTGTTTAAAGTAGCCCTTACATTTTCATAATTTTAGCAAACAAATTCGTTTTCACTGATGATGATGATGAACAGCATTTGTATGGCGCCATATATCTGTTTCAAAAAAACATTCAAAATCTGGCTGCCTGCCGTAGCAAAAAGCAGATTTGACAAAAGATTTAACTCCGTTTCGTTGACAATTAGCCATGCATGAAGTCTTTCGTCTACGGCTGATTGTCAACGAAACGGAGTTAAGTCTTTTGTTAATTTCGTTTGTTGATACGGCAGGCAGCCAGTGAAAACGAATTCGTTTAATCAATTATGGAAATGCAAGCACTACTTTAAACAAACAGAACTTTGTTATTCCTAGCTCATTTTTCCTGAATGAGGTGAAATGTGATTTTCTCTTTGAAATTTAGAAACCGCCCGCCAAACGTTTTTTCGGCTTCCTCTCTTCAAATTGATTTTAATCACTCATGCGTGAAATGTGCATTATAAGTTGCATCAAATGGAAGAGGAGGATCTAAGCTTTCCAAATATGTGTCATTTATCAATTATAATTGTGATCAAGTTATGATAAAACATCGATAATTCTCGGTTTCGTTTTATCTGGGACGCACTGTATATCATCACTTTCCAGTCTTTTGTTTATCCGTCTTTTCATATATCAGTTCCTTATTCCATATCTCATGTACATGTGTCTTCTCTGTCATTGTCTCACATTCTTTCTCTCATACGTCTTATTCTCTTTCCGTGTTTCTTATATCTACCCAAGTACTCCTTTATATATATTTATCTTTTCTTTATATCCGCTGTTCCAGTCTTTTTATCATAAGCTTTTTACAAGAATAAATGATACAATAGAGGTTAATTAAATATTTTTCAATTTCTTTATTTCACATTGATCATATAAATAGGTTTGATTTAGACAGATACAAATACAAATGTGAGCCAGTAGCCTCAAAACTAAAAGGATGTTACATCTTAGACAAACTCCCTCAAGAGAAGTTTTGCCTTATTATACATGACTACTTGCATGCTAACCCCATCTTGGGGGGGGGGGGGACTCCTGTTCTAAAACCATCTACCGGTATATTTGTTAAATTTAATTTGTAAAAAAGAAAATCATAAACATACCAGACATTGTGAACAAGAACATAGAGATAAGAAGAATGGTTTGCTGCTAATTCAAAAACAAAATACACTAATAATGTCAAGGTAGAGAAACAGAAAACAAATTTTGGAAGAACTATGTCAAAATGACGGTGAGCTTTCTTACCCCTCCAACGAACTGGTTGCAATATAAAACATGGACATTTCATGGGAATAAAATTTACCAAAAAACACAAATCTATGTGGACAATCCTCATACCGGTACTCTGTTTAATATCTCTTATACTGCATAATAATGGATGTACTATTGAACGGCAACTGTGGGTGACAAAGGTCCGGTGCGTCTTTACTTTAGTTAGAAGATACAGAAATGTGAAGCGTACAGTATTACACTTTACGTCATCATTTAAAAAATAGAAAAAAAGACACCAAGGTCTCACTACCTCATATCTGAACAAGGCTTACAGGTTTCATAGGAGAGTGGTTTTATCACTTGACTGGGAATGAAAGGGATGTGGGTTTAAGCCCCAGCAGGACACTTATATCCTTGAGCAAGGCATTTCATCTACATTTCTTCATTCCACTATTAAGATGTGATGGAATGCTCCGGTGTGGAGGAAATAATGTGCAGTGTTAAGTGCATAATCATGACTGAAGCCAATTACCAGGGTAGCAACACAGTGTAGAGCATTTTGATCAATTATCGCATCACATAAGAATAAGAATAGTAATTATGACAAATGTAACAATAATTATGATTATATTTGAAATTACTCAAGCGATGTAAATTATGAGGGTACTTGATTGAGAGGTAGTGCAGTAATCAGAGAAAACATCTATGAATGAAAAATCATGCATCCCGGCGGACAAGTCACCATTTTTCACAGCCAAGTGCAAAGGCAACGGACAGAATACTCTTGAGAAAAGAAATGAGACCTTTCAAAGAACAATTAAAGTGGAGAAACCCTTGGAATTTGCTCTAGAAAAGAGACCACATGATCTCTGACTATTAATCTTCATATTGGCATCATATGCTAAACACAAATCAATATTTGCTATCTGTTATGACAGTTGTATTGTTTAATGTCAAATAAATGTCAAACAATAAGAGAAACACAAGCTTTGCCAGTCTGAAGATTGAGGGCTAGCTGAATTGCAGAGTACCGATCCTTCTCTTTGATGAGGGTGGAAACTACAGTTTACTCATTATCATCATCTAGTGCCAGGTCTGTTACAGACAACTATAGGCATGGCCCTCCATTTCTGTCTAGTATTTGCAATTCTTAAAAAGATTATATCACTGATTTCATTTTTGGACTGTGTTGAGGCTTTGCAAGTATGTGAGTCGTTGCCTTCCCCTTCTTCTCTTTCCAGCAATCTTCCCTGTGTATATTGTTTTTTCTAAATTATCCGTTCTGTATTAAATTGCTTTGCCTCTTTCTTGTTGTGCTGACGAGTGATGGTTTTACTCTCGTTTTTCATTTCCAAAGAACCAGGTTTCTGCAGCCTCTAATCTTCTTTCAAGCTCTTTGTTTATTTACTTATTATACTGTTCTGATTATCAAGATAATACTATAGAGGAATATTTTGATCTACCTCTCCTTACAGTACATCCATGGCCTGCCACAGATATAATATCTCATCTATATATTAGAATCAAAAGTACAATAATGTCATGTTTTCAAATGTACAAATAGAATCTTTGATATAGCTATTGCAAATAAAAACATGTATCTCTAATAGAAGGTTAAAATCCATGCATAATAAAGATATGGCTATTACATCTCTTTTAAACTCATATCCAACAGACAAATGAGTACCGGTAGGTGTGGTGAAAATTTGTGCAACTTTGCTACATTATGGTGTGAAATTGCCAAATCCAACATGAATACTGTAATTGACATTATGATAATCTATACTTTTCTTTGGTTGTCTTTCATATTCTTCTACCGGTAATAGTAACTTTCTGCAAATCCGATCAATCATCATTTTTTTCTTAATAGAACACAAAGAATTCGAATGTAAACAAACAATTGATGTCATATAAAGGTACCATCACAATAGCTGTTTAGAGAGACTGTAGGATGTATATTCTGGTCGCATGATGCGAGTACTCTTCAAATGACACATAGTTAAACAAGGTGACAAAGCAAAATCACATGTAAATAAATATATAGTGCTCTCACAGATAAGTATTTCACTTTTTCATTTTATAATAAATATCATTGATCATCAGACATAAAAATCGACTTAGAATCCATATATTAATTCTATATTTACAAGTTAGTTATTAAACATGGCACAACAATGGAAACAGGAAATATATCAGAATTATTTTGCTCCATTACAGCTTGCTCTCCGTATAAGAGGGATTCACATGGATTTATTCAACCAGGAAAATAAATTTCAATTACATACTGTCTGTTTTGATGCAAGTATGAAACTTATCAAATATATCTTGAGCAAAGCTTGACAAGTTTGTTAGTCTTCTTCCGAACCGCTGTCATAGTGAAGCTGTTCTTTCCACCAATCCTGTACTTCCTTTGTAGCAGTAGGAGCAGAAGTACTCCTAGGATACACAGGGGCACTGCAGGTGCTGCTGACAGGCGTCACGCTGGTGGAACTTGATGTGGAACCTAGGTGAGTGAGGATGATACAAGGCAGGGAAAGATAATAAGTATAGACAGAATGTGATAGAAAAAGGAGGGTGGAAGAGAGAAGGGGATTTTGAGGAGATACAGCAGTTGAATTCAGCTCTAGCAGGAGCCCTAATCCTAACCAAACACCTTAGCACCACACCTCACCATCTAACCCTAACCCTAAAATTCACCCTTAGCCTCTGACCCTAACCCCAGACTTCACATTTTAATCTTAACCCTAACACCACACCTCACCCTCTCACACTAACCCCACACCTCACCCTCTCACCTAACCCCACAACTCACCCTCTCACTCTAAACCTACACCTCACCCTCCCACCCTAACCTTACACCTCACCCTCCCACCCTAACCCCACTCCTCACCCTAATCCCACACCTCAAGCTCCCAACCTAACCCCACACCTCACCCTCTCACCCTACACCTCACCCTCCCACCCTAACCCCACACCTCACCCTCCCACCCTAACCCCACACCTCACCCTCTCACCCTACACCTCACCCCCTCACTCTAACCCCACACCTCACCCTCTTACTCGTCACCCTAACCCTACACCTCACCCTCCCACCCAAACCCCATACCTCACCCACCCACCCAAACCCCATACCTCACCCACCCACCCAAACCTCACCCTCCCACCCAAACCCCACACCTCATCCTCTCACCCTTTCACCCTAACCCTACACCTCACCCTCTAACTCTGTCACCCTAACCCCACACCTCACCCTCCCAACCAAACCCCACACCTCATCCCCTCACTCTATCTAACCCCACACCTCACCCTCTTACTCTAACCCCACAACTCACCCTCTTACTCTGTCACCCTAACCCCACACCTCACCCTCCCACCCAAACCCCATACCTCACCCTCCCACCCAAACCCCATACATCACCCTCCCACTCAAACCCCAAACATCACCCTCCCACCCAAACCCCATACATCACCCTCCCACCCAAACCCCATACATCACCCTCCCACCCTAACCCCATACATCACCCTCCCACCCAAACCCCACACCTCACCCTCTCACCTAACCCCACACCTCACCCTCTCACCTAACCCCATACATCACCCTCTCACCTCACCCCACACCTCACCCTCTCACCCTAACCCCACACCCTCTCACCCTAAGCCCACACCTCACCCTCCCACCCTAACCCCACACCTCACCCTCTCACCTAACCCCACACCTCACCCTCTCACCCTAATCCCATACATCACCCTCCCACCCAAACCCCACACCTCACCCTCTCACCTAACCCCACACCTCACCCTCTCACCCTAACCCCATACATCACCCTCCCACCCAAACCCCACACCTCACCCTCTCACCTAACCCCACACCTCACCCTCTCACCTAACCCCACACCTCACCCTCTCATCAAACCCCACACCTCACCCTCTCACCTAACCCCACACCTCACCCTCTCACCCAAACCCCACACCTCATCCTCCCACCCTAACCTCACCCTTTCACCCTAACCTCACCCTCTTACCTAACCCCACACCTCACCCTCTCACCCAAACCCCACACCTCACCCTCCCACCCTAACCTCACCCTTTCACCCTAACCTCACCCTCCCACCCTAACCCCACACCTCACCCTCTCACCCAAACCCCACACCTCACCCTCCCACCCTAACCTCACCCTTTCACCCTAACCTCACCCTCCCACCCTAACCCCACACCTCACCCTTTCACCCTAACCCCACACCTCAACCTCCCATCCTAACCCACACTCTATACACAAACACTACACCTCACCCTCTTACCCTAACCCCACACTACACCTTCTAACCCTATCCCCACACCAAACCCCTCTCTCTCTCTATCTCATAAAGACTCCTTACCAGTTTGATATCTCCTGTTAGATCTTCTAGGTCTGAGGCTAGCACTGTCTTCGCCGTCAGGTTTCACATTACCCTCTGATAGTGTCGGTACAAGCAACTTGTGTCCCGGTGAACTGGGAGCACCGTGCTCAGACTTTGTCTGAGCAAATGGAGAAAAGGCCAATTTTTTGGTCTGTTAAAAAATGTGACAAGATCACACAGCACTCTTCAATCAAAAATATTTTAGTTTATAGTAATACGTGGAAACAATTAAAAATGCAGACCATAATCAGTAAAGACATGAGGCATTGATCATGACTAGGTGACATATAGCCGTGATCTCATAACCATGAGGTCCAGAAGTTAAAGCCAAATCAATGTGCAAGTGCTCTTTTTTGGTAATTAAGGCAGTTTTCCACATCCACATAAGTTCCCTTTGCGCTAACTGTGTTTGGCACCATTTTTACTGAGAAAGTATTTAAATTGTAATATTTCTGAATCTTTGTAGAGGTATTATTTGAAGCTTGTCTTTTAAATACAGTATAGCCACATGGAACCCCTTTATACATCCAGACTAAAACATGTTTTGGTAATTGGTATACTTTAATTCACTACTTACTGAATCCTTATTGGTTTCTGGATTTGGAGCGATGTTATCCAAGATTGGTGTCTCCTCCTTGCTCTTGTTAGTATCTTCTTTAGGCGGACTAGGGGTAGTAATGAAAGCAGGGGGAACTACCAGTCTTTCTGGCTTCTCTCCACCATAGAATGGATTGCTGTAAGATGGATGATGACTTTTCTCTTTCTGTTATTAAAAAAAGAATATGTTTAACTTCAGAGTTTTAATACCAGGGGGGTGTTTCAAAAAGATCCTATTAGTCAAACTTAACTCTAAGTTGGACTTAGACATTATGGAGAGCCATTTGAAGCCTTAAAATAAAATATATTCAAAAGCAAAAATTCCAAGTATTTTAGACTTTTCATAAATTCCACATCAAGAACATGAAAGCTCCGTGATAAAAGAAAATATGAATGATTCGAATCAACATTTTATGCGTTTTGAAATAGCTTTTACAAAATATTTTTAAAGATGCTAACGGCTTTCCATAATTGTTAAGTCCAACTTAGAGATAAGTTCAATTTAGGATCTTTGTGAAACACCCCCCAGAATGATCATGCAACACATAACAATATTAAACTTTAGCCTTTGTGAAGGCTTGCTCAGATTTGCAGCAGCAAACCCCTACGGAAAAAAACCCACCAAGTTCAAAATGTCAAATTTTCTGCTCAGTTTCCACTTTGTTTTTCCACATCGAATCGGATCGATCAGCATCGAGATGGTATCGAGTGACATTGACATTAAAATGCATACTTCTTTGGGAAATATATATATCATGGACAGAAAAGATAATAAAGATGTATTCAGAAAAGAAGAGTATAAATCAAGAACAAATCGTAGGGAAGATACGAATGGAAAACGCATGCATTGCAAAACTTGAGAATCAAAATGAAATCGAAATGAATATTGAATCTACATCAAGACGGTATCAAGTGACATTGACATTAAAACGCAAACTTCGAACCAAGAACAAATTGTAGGGATGGGATACGCATGCATTTAAAAACTAGAGGAGAACGAAAAGAAATTGAAAAGAACAAGTTTTTAGACTGACCCAGGCATTACTTACAGCTCTCATCCGGATGAGACACTTATCCAACCAGTTCCTAATCGTCTCCTTGGCAACCTCTTCTTCAATGTTATACTCAAGCTCCTCCCTGGCCAATAATTCATCAAGCTGAAGAGACTTCCTGATGTCTACTGACCGGTATGACAGCATGCTATATTAAAGAACAGAATTTCAAATATCAAAATAATTAGTAGCATTGTAACAAACACATTCTGAGCCATACAATTCCTTATCAATGTATTTTCAATGTTATATTCAAGCTCCTCCCTGGCCAATAACTCATCTAGCTGAAGAGATTTCCTGATGTCTACAGACCGGTATGACAGCAAGCTATATTAAAGAACAGAATTTGAAATACCAAAATAATTAGTAGCATTGTAACAAACACATTCTGAGCCATACATTTCCTTATCAATGTATTTTCAATGTTATATTCAAGCTCCTCCCTGGCCAATAACTCATCGAGCTGAAGAGATTTCCTGATGTCTACAGACCGGTATGACAGCAAGCTATATTAAAGAACAGAATTTGAAATACCAAAATAATTAGTAGCATTGTAACAAACACATTCTGAGCCATACATTTCCTTATCAATGTATTTTCAATGTTATATTCAAGCTCCTCCCTGGCCAATAACTCATCGAGCTGAAGAGATTTCCTGATGTCTACGGACCGGTATGACAGCATACTGTACAATAAAACACCATTTCAAATATCAAAATAATTTGTTGACATGTAACAAACACATTCTTAGCCATTCACTTCCTTATAAATGTATTTCCCAAAATGAAAACTGATATTGTCTGTTTATGAATAGGATACCAAATGTAGATGTCACCTAGATTTTGTCCACTTTGGTTAGTTGTTAAATCAAAGTCCATAAACCATTTATCAATTGAAAATTACAATAATTGATATAAGTTAGTTATCAGATTTGTTCATAGAATTGTCATCAGGTTTTACAAAACACTGCTCTGAATGTTGTTACTACAGTGTAAGACCCCCTGTCTATAAAGACCACATTTTTTTTGTTTTCCTTGACAACCATTACTCATAGAAGCATTAACAAAAATGAACCTGTACATAAAGACCACCTGTCTATAAAGATCACCTTTCTTATCTCCCTTGAGTGGTCTTTATAGACAGGTTTCACTCTAGTAGTAGTCTACAAACCTGAGTACATCCAAAAACGTGACATTTTAACATAAAGACCACCTGCCTATAAAGACCACCTTTCTTTCTTGTCACCCTCAAGTGGTCTTTATAAACAGGTTTCACTAGCTGTAGTAGTCTAGTCTACAAACCTGAGAACATCATGAAAGGTGACATCTTGTCCGTTCCTCATCTTCTCGATCTCACAACACATATGCTTGTAGAGAAGATGATCCTTCTCCATGTCTACCTCCAGACGTCCTCTGAGCAGACGCAAGACAAACTTGACTCGGCTGACCGGAATCACCCCCTGATGAGTGAGAAAAATTTAAATAAATCACATACTGGGATCAACCCGGCCGCGTTCAGGGTCAAACATTGGAATATAGCTTAACCTTTTCGCGACAATTATTTCACATTTTCTGGTTTGGCTTGTATATAACCTTCAATTCAGAGCCCTGAAAAATATGCCAGATGCGTATTAGTAATAAGGGCAAGGATTTCTAGACACACTGCATTCATTTTGTGTCATGACTATATTGCATTTCATGCCAGGAAAATTCAAAAGGGAAAATTGAAAAGGGAAATTATCTTAAAATCTTTAAATTGGCAAAACGTTGCAAGATTCAACATCATTGTTTTACTATCAAAATTTGCCATGTTTCAACATTTCGACAACATTCTGGCCTATGTATATTGGTGTCAGGGGACATTTCATTTTATTGTAACAGTATAGCAGTAATAGAAAATATAATTGGTGCCAATTTGAGGAATATGTGATTAATTTAACCCTAAAAATAAATCCTGTCCTGGATGGTTTTATCGGATCATCCTGTTCAAGGAGAGAGAAAAAGAAAGAAATTCATGTCAGTTGTCTTATCCCTAGTCAAAATGGGCTCTGAATCGAAATATATATTTTGTTGCTATTTATTTCCTATTTTCATGTGAATGTGCCCCATTTAAACACTTTTTTTAATTTTTTTTTAAATAGTTTTGAAATAGCATATATGACATCTATTTTCTTTCTATTTCTGAGGAATTGGTAGTTTGATAACTATTTTCTACCATATTCTTGCTATTTTTTTATACTATTTTACCTTGTTCAAATTGTTATTTACATGATGTATACCTCTTCACAGCTATGCTCCTTGTGGCATACCCAGTTTTACATATTTTACGCATATTAATTAATTTATACAGTTATTTAGTTAATCTTTTTCTTTTCCTGGCATCCATGTGAATCTTTTCCAAATGTACTCTTGTTTTGTATTCAATGATTTTCTTTGTTTTTGCTGAATAAATAATAATAATAATAATAATAATAATTTATGTACTTACCATTTTTTTCTTGAATTTTTATATCTTTATATTGTATATTTTGGTTAGAGTGTCTGAGGTGTGTTGGTGTGACCGTTTTTGTCCTTTGACCTTTGACCTTTTTCCTCTTCTTCTACTAAATATGTATGAATCTTAAATCTATGCCAAAGAATTGTGAATAGTGAGTCTTGACTACTGCATAAGTTGTAACTCTGAATTGTTTCCTTTCAACTAGTATATATAACCGATGGAGTTTTGTACACCTTATTTGAAATACAGATATGGAAAAACTTCATTCTGTGAAATTCAACCCATTCCAAGTAAATGCAAACAGTGAACTCAATCAGAATCTCTCTCTAAATATAGAAACTGACGTTGGTATACAGTCTAGTATTGATTACATGGATTACTAAAGGTATTCTAAAATCTATCAAAAGAAAACATATAAGTATTAACAATGTTCTAGTCTAAGGAACAAAGTGAAGTATTCAAATTACAAAAACAAACTTCTCAATGTGATACGTACGGTAGCTCAAATATTGTATATTATATATATCTTACCTTCAGATTAGATTTACATTATATTAGTTCCTCTACACAACTGATATAAACGCCAATCAATTTGCCAGCATTTAAGACTTTCCATCTATTTAGGTATATTCATGTCTAAGCTGTTCAATGTGGGGTCACACTTCAAATCTGCAAGTTTTATCAGCATTGTATTAGCAAAAAATGTATATAAAACATGCATTTTTTTTTCTTCATCTGTTTATATCTTACATTCAGATTAGATTGACATTATATTTGTATCGTTTATACAATGGGTATAGTGATTAGCAAACAAATTACAACAAAAAGTAATGTTTTAATTTTTATCTTTTGTGTTTATGTCTGACATTGACCTAGTACTACATTTGCTTAATATTTGCATCATTTAAAAGATGGGTGTATATATATATATATGCCAATCAGTTTGCCAGCCAGCATTTAGAACCAGATTAACATTCGTGCATATAATAGTTACGTTATGTACCAGTATTACCTTTGAATCCAAATCCTGTATATAAAATGCTAGCAAAGTTTTGTTAGTATGACAATTAATTTTGTTAATACATGTATGTTTTAGTAGTTTTTTAGGCTTTTTGTTTTGGTTTGGTGTATCTCATTCACCATATAGGTGTTTATTGCATTTTATATTTTACGTAATAAGTACTAGAACATTTCAAACTGAAATTGAATTTGTATGCATTTTATTTATCTTGTTTCATCTGGCAGCAGAAAATAGAATGGAAATATGTATTTTTTTTAACTGTAAGATCAAAATTTTCCCCATTTGTTCTCAATTCTATTTCTACATGTATGCATGACACCTACAATACATGTATATTGTACAACAATGTGCTACAACAGAGCTTTAATTGCTACCAAACAATACAGTACACCGATTATTTATCTTCAAAAAATTAATACAATGAAAGCATTCCTTTTTTTAATACATTGGGTATTACAAATAAAAACAGAAATATGTTTGAAATATATTTCAGAACAAATGTCTTGATTACTATTTCAAAACCACTTTCTTCTGTTTTTTCCCTCTTGTTTATGTTGCAAATCTATGCAAATGGTGTTTATAATAAAACAAAATTTTGACAAGTAAAATAAGAACAAAATACATTTTGTTATTTATTTGCCCCTTTTTTTTCCTATTTTGTTCCTATTTCTTCTTTTTTATTAAGGATGTGGCTGGTGCTCTACTGATTACAAAATGACTCCTGGGGTTACCCCCCCTTCCAACAAAACTCCAACCAACCAAATATCCAATTACTTTAATCCTAACTTATCAACTCACCTTTCTGTGTATATCTACCATATTCCATGTGATTTGAAAGTTTTTGATGTCTGCGTAACTGAGTAAAGCATCTTCCTCGTTAGAGTAGAAGAGAGAGAAATTCTCCATGATGATACCTGATCAAGGGTTAAAGAGAGAGTATCAAACTATTTAAAGTTGCTCAAGCGTGCATACATATAGGGCAGCACGCGGACGTATGCACGGGAGCGTTATACCCATTCATGCCACGTTTCATGCCACTGTTTGCTCTCACCATTATGATCTTTAGATATTATATTTTCCTTCAATAATGAATTATCCGACATTGTAAATTCTGTAGATTTGTGACCATGATTTGTACATCCCTTGAGAGACCTACATTATGTCAGTTAATGGTGAGCTCTAGGGCAAACAGTGGCATGAACGGCCTGCCATAGTTAAGTCCAACTTAAAGTCGATCTTAGTCTTTGTAAAACACTCCCTAGGTTTATTATGATCCGACGTATGTTTCAGTCGATGTACGATGGATTGATAACAATTTGAGCTTAATACAATGACATACTTTTGACATTCTATCACATCTAGACTTTAGATTATACAATCCCATCTTCCTGCACTTCCCAACAAAACAGTATTAATACATTATTAATACAAAACAAAATAACAAAATACCTGTGACAAACATAGGTTTTAATCATAATCACCCCCTTCACAAGCGAGGGTTCTGCTCATGGGCATAATGAACATACATGGATATGTATGAGGTTCAAACAATTCCAATTTCTAGGTTGATGACTATGCTAAGCACGTAAATAAACAATACTGGACCTACCAACAAGTAGATTGATAACGATGTAAGCTATGAGGACATAGAAAGAACAAAAGTAGACCATGGATGCTATGCTGTTACCGCAATCCGTTTCCCAATAATTCTCTCCTCTCTTACTGCAATGGGGCTCACTTATCTGGAGGATGAATAAACATACTGATGTATCAAGCGTGTATCTCACAAATATAATATAATATAATATAAAAAGTGTCAAGTTAATGCTTCTATTCCTAATGATCATCATATTTAAACCAAGATGAAGGATGTTGGTAAATACCACTATGAACATGACGGACAAAGAAAGAGGACAAAATATACAGTTCCTCATTCTACCCTCAACAATTGTTGTGGTAGACAAAGGAACATCCCTTCACTGCTATTATGTTAAAATGTGTAGAACAGGTGTCACATGCATATTCATCTGTTCTACACATTTTTACATAATAGCAGTGAAGGAATGTTCCTTTGTCTACCACAGCAATTGTTGAGGATAGAATGAGGAACTGTATATTTTGTCCTCTTTCTTTGTCCGTCATATTCATAGTGTACTAGCCCCGTCATTGTTGGACGGACATATTCAACGAATTCTGCAAGATTCAAAAGAAGAGGCATCAGATGGTTCTTATGATGAAATTGTGAAAATAAATGCCTCATGGTAAAACATTACTACAGTGCCCTATGGCTTAATCATACTATTAACTTCACTTTCGAATCAGGTCAACATTGTTTTTTGAGAATTCTACCCCTGTGCATGCATGAACTTTTCAAGTTTATAAACCACTTGTTTTCATAATTAAAAAAAAAAAGATTTTACAAGAGAATTTAAGAGCATCAAGTAAAACATAATCATATCAGAGTTCATATATTAAGTAAAATTGAAGACAACTTAGCTAGGCTCATTTATTAATATTACACCCCCTTGTTCTCAAATCACAGTGTTCTGACAGGACTCTCTTTATTGTTCCAACAATACATACTTGATGGCTTTATTGAATGGTTTAATACCCAACACTGGTACCTGGGTCCCAAGGTCCCTACGTACAAGTCTGACACTAATACAACTCTCCTGTTCATGTACAGACTAACTATATAAGATGTGATCCATAAAAAAAAGCTAGATTATCAAAACTTTAAGCATTAAGGTATATAGCTAATCCAGTTTAATATTATAGATATATCGACTGCTGTGAGAGGCATAGCTGTTTCTATAGGCTCATGGGGACGTTACATCCTGCTATGACCCCGAGGCACGTCTCTTATGAACATAAGGACATAGGGACATCCCTCAATGAATACAAGTCAGCTAGCGCATCATATTTCCAAACTTCTGCTACTTTTATGAACGACAAAAGACGTACGTACCATACAGTCATGCATGATCTTATTCCAGTCTTCACCGGTCACAATCCTGAACAGTGTTGCCATGGCGTTGGGCGCATTCTCAAAGTTAGCATGTCTGTATTAATGAAAAAGAATGGATAATGCAGAAGAATTATTTATTTATTTATATATTTAATATCCAGGCAAGACGATAACAATACAAAGAAAACATCACAGGGTTGACAAAATGATATCAAGTTTCAAGTTTATTGGTTTCACATTTCACCAACAAAAATTCACATAATTGACAAAATTAGAACATAATATGAAATATACTAAAAGTGTCACATTATATAATTAATTCTTTGAAAAGACGTTGAAATTAATTATATTGAATAGAAGGTTATACGGGTGAAATGTGAGGAACCTATTAAAAAGCTCAGCTTGTAGATTATAGGTTATAACATTAATAGTATGATATTTAGCACCAGCCAATGCCTGGGGATCACCTAAAAGAATATAAAAATTCTGTCGAGAAGCTCTCTACATTGGCTGGTGCATACATGAACAAATATAAAGATAAGGTAAACATGTACATAAATGTGTAACTAAAATTGACCCTCATATTAGGCATATGTGAGGGAGATAAGAAGTAAATAAATATGTCATACAATAGTTTCTAAAGTAAGAGGTCTCCAAAAAAGTATTTCCTATTTAAACTTCTTGTCACTGAAAGGACGTTAAAGGGATTCGCACAGTGAATATCTCAAAACTTGTAAAAGGGCATAAAATGTTGTAAAATATCATAATTGAAAACTTTCCTAAAAGTATGGTGGCAAAATAATTAAATATTAGCAAAATTACAGTCATTTGGTCTTCCCAAAATCCTTCGCTCTTGTCACCAGTTATCCACTTTCAGAACTCAACTAAAGACATACCTATTTCAGAGTGCTTACGACTAGTCACTGCTTTTGTCTTTCCCAGTTAGAATTATAAACAGACATTTTTGGTAGTTTTTAGTCTCGATCATCAGCGCCTTTGATTAGGCAATTACATTGTAGAAATTGGCGCTCTATAAATTCCTGGACTGGAATCAGTTTTGAAGACCACAGGCCACTGTCTTATTGCTCACCTGCCCAAGTGTTCACCATACTTGACCTTGCCGAAGAGGACGACACCAAGGAAAGCATAGAAGGTGATCAGGAGGAACAGCCCTACGATGATGAAGAAAGACTTTCCGCAGGACACCACGATCGTCATCATCAACATCTTCAGTGTGGGCTACAACATTAACAAAAATACAAAAAAATAATAAGTGTCTCTTAATATTAAGTGCTTTTACAGAATACTGATCAGAGCGCTGATCCAACAAACACAAAAATGCATTTGGAACAATAAAATAAATACATATAGCACTTAGCAGTATATATAGTAGTTATCAGTATACCTTTAGGCATAATATTCATAACAATAAAATAGATAAGGGCATGATAAGAGCAACGACATCAGACATGTACATGTACATGTATATCACTTGTCCAGTAGACAGCCAGACAGGACTTCCCATAGGCAAAAACATATGTCATCATTGATATTTGCAAGTTGGGCTACAATAAACACGTAACTTTTAGAGTACCATTACGAGCTTGGACAGGACACAACAATCATCATCATCATCTTGAAGGACATCTTTCAATCAAGTGTTTTGGGGGGTGTTTCACAAAGATCCCAAGTCAAACTTAACTCTCAAGTCGGGCTTAAGCATTATGGAGAGCCATTCGTAACCTTGAAATAAAAATATATTCAAAAGCAAAAATTAAAGGATTTTAGACTTTTCATAAATTCCACATCAAGAACATGAAAGCTCTGTGATAGCGGAAAATATGAATGATTTGAATCAGCAGCTTTCCATAATTGTTAAGTCCAACTTAAAGATAAGTTCAACTTACGATCTTTGTGAAACACCCCCCAGGAACAGTGGGAGAAGATACTCACATGTTTGCCTGTGATGGTGAAGAATCGGAAGAGAACTGTTGCTGCTCCAAATGCAAAGCTGGTATTATTCTATACAGCAAGAGAAGATTGAAGAACAAAGATGTCAAGAACAGCACAAACACTGACCTTATTAATGTTTGCTGCTTCTAATAGCATCACTAAATATGACTTGGGCGATACCTTCAGTATTAAAGTACATGGAAATTCGACTGCGTGCAGTTGAAAATGATGCCTCCGCCATACAAACCAAATCAGAAGCAATTTTTAAAATTCAAGTTTGATTATAATCCATTAACAGGTTCTCAGAATATCGTGATTACAACCTATTTTTCATATGTACATGTATGACCCTTCGATCTTTGACCTCTTGACCCTAAAATCTAACCAGTTCATTGGCTCGTCAAGACACATACATGTCTTGGAGTTTGATGGTAATCTGTCCATCGCTTCTAATGATAATGCGATCACAAGCTTTTTTTGCATACATAATGAGCCCCATGATCTTTGACTGTTTGACCCCCAAAATCAAATCACTTCATTGGCTCTGCAAGATACATACAGGTCTTGAGTTTGATGGCAAAGGTCTGTCAGTTCTAATGATAATGCGATCACTAGCTATTTGTGCATACATAATGAGCCCCATGACCTTTGACCTTTGCCCTCATGACCCCAAAATCTAATCAGTTCATTAGCTCTGCAAGACAGAGAAACTGGTCAACTGCCCTATATCACCGTACTTATTTTTAATGGCTATAGAGATTTTAGGCATTTCAATCCGAAATAACAGGCTTATAAAAGGAATCCAAATTGGTAATCAGGAATACAAGATCAGTATGTATGCTGACGATACCACCTGTTTTTTTAATGGAGATTTGGAATCTATTAATCAATTGTTCAATACTTTTGATTCCTTTAGTAAGTTTTCTGGCTGCAAAGTTAATATATTGAAAAGTGAGGGTATTTGGCTTGGTTCCTTAAAAGACTCACATGAAAAACCGTATGGTCAAAAAGGTCTTGTTTGGAATCGGTCCAAATTTTCATGTTTGGGTATCCATTTTTCACTAGATTTAGATCAGCTTTTTTATTTGAACTTTAATGCAAGACTAAGCAAAATTGAACAACTATTGAACTGTTGGCGCTCAAGATGCCTATCTCTCATAGGGAAGGTTACAGTTCTCAAGTCTCTTATATTACCCCAATTTTTATTTTTGTTCACGACACTTTGTATTAATATTCCTGAAAAGTTTTTTAAAAAGTTGGAATCTGTATTTTTTAAGTTCATATGGTCTGGAGGGAATGATAGAGTAAAACGCAAATTGTTATATAATGATTATGATCATTGTGGTTTAAAAATGATTGATATTAGATCTTTTGCCAGTGTGCAGAAACTAATTTGGTCGAGGTATTTACTGAATGGTGAATTTGATAGTCCTTGAAAACAAATAGAAATAATCAATCTGTCTGAATTTCACTCAGATCCAGAGATTTTATTTAGAGCCCATGCCACTGAAAAGATTTTGAAAAGGTTGAATATGCAACTTGCTGAGACTATAAGGGTGTGGTACGCTTTCAGATCAAGATTGCTGTCTGATTCTAATCTGGTGGAAATACACAGATTAGATAGCTTATGGTATAACAAAAATGTCCGCTTGAAAACGAAAAGGTTGTTTTACTACCCTGCTTGGTATGAAAGGGGAATTAAAACAATACAGGATTTGATCTATGATGGAACACGTTTCAAAGAATTTTTTGAGTTAGTATTAGAGTTTGACATACCAATTGGTGATAAAAGAAAATATTTGTCCATTACTAAGGCAATTCCTATTTATAGATTATGGTCTAAAGATAATAGAGATCCATTCGAATTTTTAAAAGAGAAACTATTGGTTACTAAACATTTTTCTAAATTTTCATATTTAATTTTTAAGGAATCTGTCTTTCCCCAAAAGAGATCGGATAAATGGAATGATATTTTCAATATAGAAAAGGATAATGAGGATTGGTCTTTGGTTCATAAGGTAAATTTTAAATGCACCATTGAAACGCAGTTGCGTTCCTTTTATTTTAAATCATTTCATAGAGCTATTGCCACAAATGATTTTTTATATAAGATAAAAAGGTCTGACACTGAACTATGCAATCTGTGTGAGCGATTACCAGACTCAATTGAACATTTTTTAATATATTGTGAAGTTGTAAGGCCACTTTGGACTGCCCTAGAAAATTATCTATCTCTAAAACTTAAAAAAGAAGTTATTTTCTCAGATTTTGAAAGAATGTTTGGTTGTCCCAAGGACTATCAAAATTCAATATGTATAAATTTCTTTCTTTTGTGTACCAGATTCTACATTCACTGCTGCAAATTTAAGAAAGAGAAACCAAATTTTCATGGTCTTATATCTTTGATAAAAATTAAATCTAAATCTGAATATGTAATTGCAGCCAAATATGGCAAGTTAAGCCTCCATTTTAAAAAGTTTACATTTGAGTTGTAGTGGACTATATGATGTTTTTGTCATTTCACATTCCTGTACATGATTGTAAATAGCCAGTTGGCTTTTATGTTATTTTTGAGTACCCAATAAAAAAAAAAAAAAAAAAAAAAAAAAGAGAAACTGGTCAAACAGGTGAAATGAAGAATCAATGAATGTATGTATGATGGAGAAACTGACCATATTGGTGAAGTGAAGAATAAGCTATTTTTGCATACATAATGAGCCCCATGACCTTTGACCGTATGACCCCCAAATCTAATCATTTCATTGGCTCTGCAAGATAGAGAAACTGGTCAAACAGGTGAAATAAAGAATGAATGTATGTACATGTATGATGGAGAAACTGACCATATTGGTGAAGTGAAGAATATCGGTTCTAATGATAATGCGATCATAATCTATTTTTGCATACATAATGAGCCAATAATGAGCCCCATGACCTTTGACCGTATGACCCCAAAATCTAATCAGTTCATTGGCTCTGCAAGATAGAGAAACTGACCATATTGGTGAAGTGAAGAATAAGCCAAGCCACGCCCATCAAAGTGACCAGGAGATCATATCTATTACGTCTGCTATGCCAGTATCCAATAGGGCTCAATGAGATGCACTTTAAGATGACTTCCAGGACGAACATGAGAGTGAGGACAACCGAGATGTAGGCTAGTACCGTGGCTGTTTCATCATCCTCCCACTGTGTGTGACAAAGAAATATCATCATCATTGTCAACATCAGTTTGCTTTGAACTTTAACACCATGATCAGTAGCATCATGCAGCAGCATACTCCTCATTATCGTCATCACCATCTTCATCATCATCATCATACTCAACATCAGTTTGCCTTGAACTTACCATAATCATCAGTAGCATCATGCAGCAGCATACTCCTCATTATTGTCATCACAACAAGATCCATTTTAATTCCTCTATTTTTTCATTCCATATATACATAACATTACCACACCTCCCCCCCCCCCCCCCCCCCTCTCTTTCTCTCTCTCTCTGAACTTGATATTCAAGTTCTGCTTGTACATTAAAGTGACTCGGTAACATTGCTTCAGATTTCGGAAAAAAATCCTGGATTTAGCTCATGTTGCAATCATAATTATAAACCTTTAGGTCAGTCAGGAATCCCATGACTTTCACAAGCCGATCACCTGATTATCAAGATATTTATGATTGGCAATCACAATTTCATTTTTCGTTTTTCCTAACGTTTTTTATAACACTACAGTCTATTGGGGAAGATGAGTATGGTAAGACCGGTCACTCAAAGATTTATACTTTTGAGGCACTTCATGATCATTTTGAAGCGCAATTATTTTTAGGGCTTCAATATTACACCATATCCCAGACACTGGTAACACGTAGAGCCATGCATCTCAGATTTAACGTTGTTAAACGATGCCTTTAATATCATGCAAAACTAAAACAGACTGTGATTTAGCCCTACGAGGTACCTTACCTTGGATGAGAGAAGAAAGAAGTTGACCAGAACCAAGAACGCAATGAATCGCTTGAAGTACTTGTGCTGTGACAGGTCATACAGCTTGGCACGGAAACGAGAACGATCTGCTCAAAGAAAACCACAAATATCAGCAACAGGGATGCCAGTTAGACTTGATCAGAGGCCTGAAAACCACTTAGAATGAGCTATTTTGTACACAAAAAAGCCTAAACTATGGTCTGAAAATAACTTGCCAGGGCCTGAATTCAGGCAATTGCCTAAAAATTGGCATCCCTGCAGCAAATATGTTGGAAAAATTACACCCATATTGAGAGAGAAAAGAAAATGATAATTCACACAAAAAATTGTACATGTCATTGTATCAATTAAACATTAAAAGCTAGGGGCTCAAATATATTTGATGGCTTAGATTTAATGTCAATTGAACGTCAATTAAAAGCTTCACAGCATTACTAAGCAACGGGAGCGACTGACGATTTAGCTGTGCATACAGTGAAACCTGCTTTAGTAACCACCTTTATGCAAAGACTCCCTGTATATCAAGACCGCATTTTTTGTTTCCCTTGACAACCATCTCTCATAGAAACATATACTAAGGGAACCTGTACATAAAGACCACCTGCCTATGAAGACCAATTTTCTTATCAGCCTTGAATGGTCTCTATAGACAGGTTTCACTGTATTAGCTCCATCTGGGCCCTGTTTCATGAAACTTGTTATCAATAACGAGTTACAAGCTACTGTTATAAGCTACTGAAATCAAGGCATCTGATTGGCTGAGAGCAAATTTGTCAAAGAAATTTTGCAGTTGTTATATATAACAAGTTTTATGAAAAGGGCCCCAGAAGTGATAGTCTTATGAGGCCTTGATGGTGAGGAAAAAAAATGAAGAGTCTTACCAGGTCTTGGTGGCAAATGAAGAGGTTGGGCAAGTTGAAGTCTTCCTTTTAGATCCTGCCATCTTCTCTGGTCGATAGTTAGCAGAGTGGTTCCCTGGAAACAATTTAAAGGTAAAGATCGGTTGTGGTCATGCGATTGCATTGTGAAAGAAACGTTGTGGAATCGATCAGAAAAGGTTGATCATCTAGCATATGAGTAGTGGTGTGTACTGCAAGGTTCTGCAATCATCAAAATTATAAGAAATTTGGCCCAGTCTTGGTAAAGTTACAAGCCAGAGCTGCTAACATTGAAATGCAACAATCAGGGAGATTTTTGGAAATCTGAGTAGAAGTCAGGGAGATGTCTATCAAATGCACACAACCCAATGGCAACCATATTTCCATAATCAGGGAGATTGTTCAATGACATGCTTTTACACTGGTTCATAATTGATCATTTTCAGGGAGTCTCCTGTGGAATCAGGGAGACTTGGCAGCCCTGACAAGCACTGTACACAGAAAGATGTATATGGGTCTATACGACACGTGTGTGATATCTATCACGTCCAAATTGATATAATAATTTACCAAATATATCAATTAGTAGGCGGTTTCCCGGCAAAATTTGTATCATCACGTATTAGTCAAACATATTCTTTCCCATGATTGGTAATATGAGCTTCCATTTCATTTTTTGAGAGGGTGGCGTTTCCAAAACTGGTCTTTACCTTTAAAGACGTCAGAAAGAAATCAGATTGATGGTTGGGCAGTGATAACAAAGCAGCTTTATTAATGCTGGAGTAAAATTACCCTGAATATTCTGAAAACGATGTTATCTGTTATGTTAGCTTTGCTACTCCATACCCAGGAGAGATATGGGGACCTGGTAGGATGACAAAAAGCCTTTGTGTTAGTAATTGCCATATGCCCTCACAGTGACCATATGGTAGGAATACTCCCCAGGGAGTGGAGATGGTGCACACTGTGCGTGAATGAATCCAATGAACAGGGTTACTCTGTAAAGAGCTTAACGACACTCCTTTGTATTAATCAAGTGCTTTATGAACCCAGATGATTATTATTATCATCATCATCATCTTAATATTCATCATAGCCAACACCATCATCATCACATCATCATCATCATCATCATCATCATCAACATCTTATCATTAACCTCATCATCTTCATCATCACCAACAATCATCAATATCAATATCATCATCATCATCATCATCATCACCTTATCATTATTTATTACCTTGTTTTCAAAGTAGTTTGAGATGACCACACCAACGAAGAGAGTGAGTCCAATCATACAGCCAATGAAGACAAAGATGTGTATGTACAACGTATGCCACTGTCAAATCAAACAAATATCACACAATCACTTTTAAAAATAAGGCACTATCAAAAAAGCATTGTATACATACTTTTAGCACCGACAATATCTTACATAGAGTATAGTTTTATTTACGTTATTTTTAAATCTTGCCTTCAATTTTTTGTTTGTTTGCTGCTGTAAGATATTCTTTTGACTGTCTTAGTTGTAAAATATATTTATTTCTTCCATGCCCCATAAAACAAACCTTTCAACCTTATCTCCTCTCTGCCAATCAAATGCCACTATTTCAGTAGCTTATAACAGTTATTGTAACTTTGTTATTGATAACAAGTTTTATGAAACAAAACCCTGGACTGGCATGAAATGATCATTCAACTACATAAATATATGTCTTGAGGTATATGCAACAGCTACAATACAGAATGAGACTTTTATCCCACCGCGGCACTAATGTCCTTTGGCAAGACATTAAAGGTATTACAAAGTTTTGGTATGGGGTCATGAATTTGGTTCAAATTAACATATTGGAAGCATATGCGTTCCTACAATATACATTGATCGTTGTCGAGGTTGAAATCGAGTCTAAAGTTATGAAATTATAAATAATAAACTCTTTATGTTGTATAGCTCCCTCTCAAGGTCAAGATATTAATTCAGCTATGAAACAATGTTTCTTGACTAAAATCGACCAATTAGCTATTCCCGTTTGGAAATTATATATCCCAACTACATATTCTGAGATTTTCATGGTCGCAGCTACGATTGTACGGCCATAGGTGCTATTTGAAATTTATCAAAAATTTACCGGGAGCACCGGTAAATTTTTATATTCAATTTTTCTCGAAAACAGAAGTGTTTTAGGGGCTCATTTTTTTAGTGCTTAAAATACATCCACAGGGGCATCCAAATATATTAAAATTGTAAAGATTCACTATCCAACCAATTTTCAAAACTTTGTATTACCTTTAATCTACATTTGCAATACTCCACCTAGGTGAGGTAAATGGGTAACCAACAGGAAGAAATTCCTTGAATGCTTGAGCACCTTTTCATGGTAGCTCGGTTAAAGCCGGAGTAATAATATAATTGCAGGCAGGGGCGTACGCAGGATTTTTTCAAGGGGGGGGGTTTAAAAATCGGGCCCAAAATATTTTGCTCCCGAAAATTTGAAAATCGCGCCGGCCGAAAAATCGCTCACGGACACTTTTTTTTTTTTTTTTTGGTCTCGAAATTTCAAAATTTGACATTTTTCTTCGTTGGGGGGGGGGGGGTAAGGTCACCTTTTTTAGGTTAGCCGTGGGCATAATTTTTTTTTTTTTTTTTTTTCTTTTTCTTTTCATAATTAAAAAAAAAAAAAAAAAAAAAAAAAAAAACCAAAGGGGGGGGGGGGGGGGGGGTTTCAGGTATTTTTTAAGGGGGGTTTACACACATAAAAATACGAAAGGGGGGGGTTTAACCCCCAAAACCCCCCCGCTGCGTACGCCCTTGATTGCAGGGCCCTCAGGGAGAACAGTATGAATTCTGATGAGGCTACACTGGGTAAACAAGACATATTATTATTATTAGTAGTAGTAGTAGTAGTAGTATCCCAACCTTTGAGGCACAGATAGATTTGAATCACTTACCATGTTGGTCTGATTAATAATGATGTCTCTAACCTCCAACCATCCTTCTAGAGAGAGCACTTCAAACAATGCCAAAAGGGCGTTGCCCAAGTTGTCAAAATTAAAGTTGCGTGGGTTGGCCCTGTAAAAATACAAGTATACACTGGTAGCTGGCTTTCATAGTCATACATAGAGCGGTTCTCTATTACAATCAAGAAAAATCAGACATACAGTTAACAATCATATCATTCATACCCCTCGTTAATTTGATCATTTGGGTTTGTTTTTTTTGTAACTCAAGAATGAAAGGTGGATTGGTTGAATGAGGAACTTTGTTGAATACTTTTGGATTTATTATGTCACATTCTCAAGAAACATAAATCAGAACAAATACATTTTTCACATACTTAAAAAATTACACAACTTTGTAAGGGTATTAATAGTTTTAATAGTTCCTAACTGTTTAAAATCAAACTCATCAATGAGAGGATACATGAAAAGAGAGGAAAGTATGGGAGCTTTTGAGATACAGTCATACCTGTCTATAGCGATCGCCCAAGGGAAACATAAAGACCATTCAATTAAGGGAGGCCAGAAAAGTGGTCTTCATGTACAGGTTCCTTCAGAACATGTTCCAATTAGAAACCATTTTTCAATGGAGACCAACAAAATGTGGTCTTTATAGACAGGTGGTCTTTCTATAGAGATGGTCCCCAAAGGAAGTTTGACTGTATATACAGTAAAACCTGCTTTAGTGACCACCTGTCTACAAAGACCACATTTTTTTGTTTCCCTTGAAAATGGTTTCTCATTGAAACATGTACTAAAGGAAACTGTCTACAAAGACCACTTTTGTGTTTCCCATGGGCGGTCGCTATAGACAGGTGTCACTGTATTACTCCTTTAGAGGATCGATCGTGGAGGGTGATAACTTACCATACTCTAGGAACCAAGAAAGTAGGGAGTTCGTCTTCCGGTGATCTGGGTTTGTGTGTCTTCACCACACTCACCATGATCCGGAATTCTCCAACACAGTCACGCTGAAATCAACAGGATAATGTTAATTTAATACAGTTTTGTGCAAATTTAGGGGAAAAATAAGGCAATTGCCGGATTGTGTCTTGCCTGACAATGGTTAAATGACAGCTTCTACCTTGGGTAGCCACTAAATCGCAATCTCCCAACATCTGCACTTATTCAACAACTAACAAATACATAGCAAAATTTCTAATACCTGAACACCCTAGGATACCCCTTTCACGATGACAAGTTAAACACCAAATAGTCATTTATCTCGACCCCGAACTTGACCTTCAATTTGGATCCTTTTGTGAGTAAACTTATAACAGAGCAACCTACCAAAAAGAAAACCATATAATTATGAGTAAATAGCCCGTGATTGACCCATTATCTGGGCGTATTCACACCGGTCTAAATCTACGGCGCTACACAGAGATAACATGTACTAACTTGTACAGAAGAATAAACACAGGTATTGAACTTTTTGAAATTCTGCCGCAATCTTACCTCTTCAGTAATGTTGGGGTCATTGCACTTGGCCAGTCTGGTTGCAAAGATCTGGACACCATAGCTCGCAAAGACAAAGATGAGAGCAAGGAGAAGAACCGAGACAAGGAAGATTTCTTTGAAGCTGCGCAGGAGCTCGTAGAACAACTTCCGCAGATGGGGAACCAGAGCAAAGATGCGAAGTGGACGACAGCATCGGAGTACAAGAAATACCTGGATGAAAATCAGAAATTGGAACATTTGACTGAGGATGCGAAGGTTGTGAGTTCGAGCACTAGTTTGGTAATAACGACCATCTGTCTTAAAGACTACCTGTCTGTAACGACCACCTGTACATGACGACCACTTAAAATCTCCCCCTGAGGTTTCATGTAGTTAGGAACACAATGACCACCTGCCTAACGAGACCAGTGACCACTCATTTTTTATTCCAATTCTTATTTTGACTAAAAACCGTACAAATCTTTCACCGAAAAAAAACTTGCGTTGTTAGATTGTCGATCGGCTCTCTGCCACGTTTTTGCTTGACTGAGCCCTTATAAAGCCACTGGGAATTGTTCCCGCACTGGCTGGACTGTGATAGGCGTTGCGAGTGGGGGGCGTGCACTCAATCAATTTTTCAAAATCAAAATAGCAGCCAACACCTACCTGTCTACAATGGCCATTATTTGTGTTTCCCTTGGGCGGTCGCTATAGACAGGTTTGACTGAACTAATATCAAAATTTGTCACTATGTATCTAGAATAGAGATGGGGCACTTATCATTGGTTTTGAATGATCTGGTCACATCTAATAAGAGAAACATGATTGAAAGGCATAAAAAAGAAAGAGAGAAACATGATTGATGGAGCTTACATGAGCTAGAGAGGCAGGCTGTACGTTCTTAGGCATCCAGAAGAGAAAGATAACACTGATGAGATAGATGAACACATCCAAGAACCCTCCAACATCTCGTATCAGAGCTTTAGGTGTGAAGAACAGACCATCAGCTAGAATCTGAAATGGAGATAAGATTAGGATTAGGCGCAAGAGATTTAATCCAATTAACTACTGTTTGATTGCATTCTGAATGCCAATTGGGGGATGTATATACTGAACGCATTCATGAGCGTTCAGTCAAGTTCTGAACGCGTTCCACAGGTGGATCAATAACAGTTGAACGCATTCTAAATGCCAATTGGGGGATGTGTATACTGAAAGCGTGTTCTGGGGCGTTTGTTCAAGTTTTGAACGAGTTTCCCAGTTGGATCAATAACAGTTGAACGCATTCTAAATGCCAATTGGGGGATGTGTATACTGAACGCGTTCCAGAGAGTTTGGTCGATTTTTGAACGCGTTCTCCAGCTGGACCAATAATAGTTTAACTCATTCTGAATGCCAATTGGGGGATATGTATACTGAATGTGTTCTGGAGCATTTGGTCGATTTCTGAACGCGCTCCCCAGCTGGATCAATAGTAGTTGAACGCATTCCTGAATGTGAATTGGGGGATGTGTATACTGAACGCGTTCCGGGGTGTTCGGTCAAGTTCTGAACGCGTGCAACAGTTTGTAAGAGCAAGAAAAAAACAAGACAAATTTGACTGCGTCTCCTATATTTATTCATCGCTAAATTCAGTATTGGAAATGGATGAAATTATTCATGACATATCACGTTGAAAACACAAAGTCACCTTTGGTAAGCTATACCAAATAACTTTTGAATTTGATTGGAAAGCATATTATCAATGTTTCCAACATGAAGAACATAATTTGATTATACTATACAATGTACCTTTAAAATCATCTCTGATCCCATGAAAATGACAAAGATATATTCTGCGATGACTAACTCTGGATTATCCATCACTCTGAAATCGGGACTCTCGTACATCATAGAGATACAGGTTGCCGTAGTAACCACGATGGAACACCAAGTCATGTACGTCACCATCGCCACGAAATCACTGTAAATGAAATTATTATCAGGCAAGGAAATTAATATTCTAATACAATAACAAAACTCATGTTTAACTCAATACTAAACAATTTCTAATACTCAAATGTGATTATTATTTTGGTGTACACCTTTATAACTCCGTCAAACTAACATCTAACTGACATCAGACCAGCAGACCAAATAGACAACAACAAAATGCATCACCTCGAATGGCCCCAAAATCATGGTGTCAGTTTGGTCGTGTAACACAGGATTTTACATTTAGAATAAAATATCTTTGATTTCTTTTACTGATGATTAAAAAATGAATGATTAACACTTATTTTGCAAATTGAAACTGCTACCTGCTTTAACACATGTTGGTTTGTTAAACATGATTATGAAGGTGTATGGAATTATGATTAAAGAAGTTTGAGGGCAGCATACTCACTGGATCTCCTGATATCTCCTCTTGATCACCATGCCCGACTCATCAGTGTGGGTACTGTAGAAGAGAAAGAGAGATAGACACAGAGAGAGACAGAAACAGACAGAGTGAAAGAGATAGAGAGAGAGAGAGAGAGAGACAGACAGACAGACAACCAGACGTAGAGTGAAAGAGAGACAGAGAGAGAGAGAGGGATAAAAATAGACATAGAGAGAAAATAGACATAGAGAGAAAGAGACAGAGAGAGACAGAAATAGACAAAGAGAGAAAGAGAAAGAGAAAGAGAGAGAGAGAGAGAGGGGCAAAAGGAGAAGAGGAAAAGACAGATAGGGAAGATATACAATGTACAGTAAGATGCCATACACATGCCATTGTTAATCATACCTTCCGAGGCTTAACATAAAAATCCATTTCATTTCAAAACAAGGCAACTACCTATTATTACTTCTTTATTAATAATAAGATTTTAAAATATTGAAAGAATTAAAAAGGCAAATATTACACATGGACATCTCATCTTAAGTCTAGAATCCAAACAAATAAATTTTTTGGTCCATCTATTAAAACAATATATCCATATCAATATGAAATATTGAATGAGTTTGATTGATTCTAATAATGGTTAAGATTTAATTAGATGGCAGTATCTAGCATTTACCTTCAAGTTTTTATTCATTAATAATGTAAATAACAAGTTAAACTTACGCGTTGTATCTAGCGTAGACGATTCCCGTACAGAATTTCCTCAACTTACTCTCCCGTCCAACAGCAAAGAGAGGCATATCAAAGTACGGATGGTTCTCTCTCAGATCCTCCTCTTTGGCATTCCTATCAAAGTGAATATTAGATCAACATTTGTTTAATATCATAAGATGCATGAAAATATTTAGATCGCTCAGAAAATGTAGAAGCTTGTCTGAATGATCCAGATACTGTCATTCAGAAATTCAGGTTACTTTTTTATCTATAATAATAATAATAATAATATTTCCGGTAGATATTTATATTGCGCACATATCCACAATGGATGGTGCTTAAGGCGCTCCAACTATTACCCTGGCTCTGCTTTACACCAACATCAACTAACATTGCAATCCAATATTTGAAGCATGGCCTTACTTGCCATTTCATAATTTGTGATAAAAGCTATCTCAATGAAAAAGCTTCACCTGGGGATCAGAAACGGAGACCGGAGGGCAAGTGTTGGCAAAATCTCAATCACGTTTTGGTTTCATTGTCCGCAGCAATCACAAAAACGAGACCAGTCACTGTTACAACACTCTAAAAGATTAATCATGTTTCATAAATGGTATAACACATACTGATACATGTATATGTATATTTGATTAAATATGATGATAAATCATAACATTCTGACTGTGACATCACAAACCTTTTCTGAACAGCTTGCTGTTTTCTCTCTTGAATGACCTTGATGTTGAAGGATACATTCCTGTTGGCGATGTCACTGTTGTCTTTGATGGATTCCATGGGCTTGTGCCCCCTGATGGATCCTCTCAATGCCCTGTACCAGTAAGATGGAAACAGCAGAACCCAAGTAAAGCATATGACTAATGACAGGCCCTCTCAATACCCTATACCAATAGAACCCACATATGACTAATGACAGGCCCTATCAATGCCCTATACCGGTAAGATGGAAACAATGTAACCCAAGTAAAGTATATTTCTAATGATAGACCCTCTGAATACCTTATATATCGGTAAGATGGATGCAATAGAACCCACATACATGTATGGCTTATGATAGAATCTCTCAATTCCGTATACCAGTTTGATGGATACAATAGGACCCATATATGTCAAATGATAGACAGTCTCAATACCTTATACCAGGTAGATGGAAACAATCGAATCCATGTAATGCATATGTCTTATGATAGACCCTCTCAACAACCTATATCAGTAAGATGGAAACAACAGAACCCATGTAATGCATATGTCTTATGATAGACCCTCTCAACAACCTATACCAGTAAGATGGAAACAATCGAACCCAAGTAAAGCATATGCCTTATGATAGACCCTCTCAATACCCTTTACCAGTAAGATGGATACAATAGAACCCATTTAATGCATATGTCTCATGAAAGACCCTCTCAATACCCTATACCAATAAGATGGATACAATAGACCCCACTAAATGCATTCTGTCTTTTGAAAGTTCCTCTCAATACCTTATACCGGTTAAATGGAACAGAAGCGACGTAATGCTTATGTCTCTATGATAGTCCCTCTCAATACCCTATACCAATAAGATGGATACAATAGAGCCCACTAAATGCATTATGTCTTATGAAATTTCCTCTCAATACCTTATACCAGTAAGATGGAAACAATAGAACCGAAGTAAAGCAGATGTCTAATGATACACCCTCTCAATGCACTATACCCATAAGATGGATGCAATAGAACCCACATATGTCCTAATATGATAGACTCTCTAAATGCCCTTTACCAGTAAAATGGAAACATTAGAACCAATGTAATGGACCCTCTCAATACCTTATAATCATAAGGTGGAAACAACAGAACCCACTAAATGCATATGTTTTTATGTTAGTTCCTCTCAATACCCTATACCAGTAAGATGGACCCTACAGAACCAACATAAAGGATTTTTTGTTATGATAGACCTTCTCAATAACCTATACCGGCAAGATGGAAACAATAGAACCCCCTTAATGCATATGAAATATGATAGATCCTCTCAATACCCTATACTGCATGTCTTATGATAGACCCTCTATAGAAATCTGAACTTGCTTTCTATACCAGTAATCATATTGAAAATTCTTATGTATAAATTGTGTAATCTGGTGCTAATTTGGAAAACATTTCTGATATAGACTACAAATCAAAATTCCTGTAACAAATTTGAGCAAAATACTAAACGAAATACTTTTGGTAATGTCATTTTTTATTCATATTCTTAATGTTTTCATTTTATTTTCTATTAACAATGATCCCAAGCTTTTTTGCACAATAGAGTACAACCAGCTCTTTGAAAATATTGTGCTTTTTTTTTTTTGCATGCTGAAATAAAGATTTATAGTTTGTCACATTTGCTACTCTTGTCAAATTGTACATTTTCATAATTAGCAAATAAAATCCATTTTCAATTTTGGGATACCCCTGGACTTGAGATGTACAATGCAATCCCATGTACTTTATTATTTTGTTGGAAATGGAAATAAATGAAATGAGATCATGTATTCAAATCAAAGTCATACTCACGGTTGAACCAGTAATCTTTAAAAATGTAATAGTTAGTTAATAGTTAGTTAATAGTTAGTGAGGTCTGAGGGAGATGAACCATGGGAAACTCTTACCAAACCATTAAAAACAAGGGTTAGAAGCTGGGTTAACCAATTCCATTTCTTATTAATTGTTAATTGTTAATGACTAATTTCTGGCTTGATGATTAATTTGGGCCTTATCCTTGTAATAGTTTGAAAACCACTTCTAAGCTACAGCATTTCAAACATTACACACATATTTCATGCAGATTGTAATCCTTTGACTCACTGTTTCAGTGTACGACTTCATATTTCATTGGAGAGATGCAGTTTTTACAAAACAATTTTTAACATGCAAGTCAAATAAAGCTTTAGCCTTCAGAACAGCTATACTGTAATTTTGGTATGTTCAACAATGTACTAATGATTTTCTAATAAAGTCTAATTAAAATACATGTAATTGCTGCAATCAAACAACTGGGTCATATATTTGTTTAATTGACTCATTGCATAGAATTGTACCATAGCAAAAATAAATTGTGTTTATTATTAAGTATGAAATAAAAATCTGTACTGAATATTGCAAACGGGAGGTTCAGAGGAATGGTGAAATGAATCACATCTATGTACAAGGATAGAATGAAAAATAATAAAATAGAAAGAAATGAGTAGGAACCAAGCGTGATTACTCTTAAGAGGGAAAATATGAATGTGAGATGATAGGACACATATTTACATATTGGAGAATAATGTAAAAAAGAAAAAAAATGAGAATGGTAATAAAATCTACATGAAAGTGAGAACTTAAGTAAATGCAAAGTATTGATAGGGTAACTTGTTTTTTGGTGTGCATGTAGTAGTGAGTAAAGATGGAATATATATAACTATGTTTTCCTCATATACATTTTTGCTCTTGCAGCAATATTCAACTCATGAATTTGCAAGTTATTTCTGATGAAGACAACGTCCAACCAAATTCAAGAAAATTTTACTATGAGATTTATTGGTGTTTGTATCACATTCATTTCTCATGTTTTACAGACATCAAACCTTCTGAACCATCTCTGTGTGTTTATATGATTTTGTATCAAATTTTGGACATTCAATTCCAGAAATAAATTTCTAATTCCAAATAACAATGAAAACAATGTTAACCAAGCTTGAAGTTACTTTAGGGAATATTTGCTATTATCTGGAATTTTATAGTTTTATAAAAAAAGAACAGTGAAAATGGCAGAAAATTTACATCCATCTATTCTTTGAAAAATAATAAATAACATAACTAAAAAAAAAGGAATGAATAAAGTGTATTGCCTAATATATACAGTCTATTATTAGACTAAGCAGCATATTACGTAACATGCACATTGAACATCATGCTTACATTGATCTATCTATAGGACGATCGTGCATCATGCGTAAAAAGACCTGTAGTCCCACTAGGAATCCATGGGGTTGAGGTCGTTTCCGTGGTAACATGCATCCATGTGTGTGTGTGACCTGTCAAAGGTCATCACGTACAGAACACCAAACAGGACAGCCTGAGGCAACCAATGGAAGGTTTATAGGAAGAAGGGGATAAATACTTGGTAGAATACCGCAAGCGCCTATCACGGCTCCCGTATTCACTCAGCATCCTGCCGCGGACGCCTACTGCACTGAAACCGAGGCTAACAACTCGCTGGTGAGCCGAATCCCTGCAGCAAAATCAACAAAATATGAACAGTTGAATTTGAATTTAAATATTAATAACAAATAATAAGACTTTTTAAACTTGTTTAGAACAAGACTGACCTGACTCAAGGTCTATCTTTGGTAAATCACTGTTGAAAACAGTCCACATTTCATATTTAAGTTGAACTTTCTTTTAACATTGATCTGAACTGTTTTTCAGCATATTTTCTGGCAAAGCTTTTCAGGAGGGACCTGGCAATGAAAAGACATGTCTACTCTTCCATTTAATACAAGTTATATCTTACAAATTTCATTATAAAGCAAAACTGTACAATACTTCGCAAATATAGGAGCAGGTAGAATAAGTGAAAGAAGCTAGAGAGAGAGAGACAGAGACAGAGAGAGAGAGAGAGACAGAGAGAAAGAGAGAGTACAAACTATCAATCCTCTGTAGCATAAGGTGCTTACCTGACAATACAGTTAACGCCAGTCTTCTTCTGTAGCTTTCCCTGTATCTGCGTAGTGAACGCTGGTAGTCTTCTGCTCATCAGGTACAGCGGTGATGTTGGGCAGGCATAGGTTGCTGGAGGAAGTGCTAAAGCTAATAAGGTACCACTGCTCTCTCTGTTGGCAGATCTTTTCAGCAAGCGTTCCATGTCCGTTCCCGTCTCTACAAATTGTCGTATGAAGCTATCTCTGTAGGTTTCATGAAAGTAAGAAAGAATTCCAAATATTCAAACACTAAACATAATTATTACAAGCATACAAAGAAAGTTATAAGATGAGATTATAATCAAACTTAAAGAATAATACAAATTGGGACACTCAAAAACATTTCGTTTTAGGATCTTAAGCTTTAGATACACCATGAAAGTACAGAACATAGCCCTAAATAAATAACCCATACTCATGAGAAATATCCCTTACTATTGCAAAAAAATTTAGACACCCCCCCCCCCCCCCCAAGTCAATGAAAATTTATTTAACATTCAATTTATTGGGTGTCATTAAAATAATTATTAAATTGCAATACAGTACAAATATCAATGAAAAGTAGATATTTACATTGATATATTTATTCTATTCTTTTTTATTCTCTCTAACATTTAAAAAATCCCCTAAAAACACATATTTTTTAACCACATGGAAATATTACCAATACTGCTTTTTATACCAATACAAACATACTCACCGTATCTTGGGTAATGTAAACTCTGAAGGAATCTTGGAAAGCATGATCATCTGAGGCTTATCACTGCACATTGGCAACACAAAGAGAATTGAATTCACATTTATTTCCATCATCATGACAATTTATACAAGGATAAAATATGGAATTTCATAACAGATAACAATATCAAAATTGCATATAAATTGACAAAACAGCATTCAAATATAAAGACATTATGAAAGTATAAACCATAGTACAAATGGAAAATGGTGCATCCGTAAAAGCCAATAAGGAAAATGGGAAGATCTATGCAATATACAGGATCACGTTTAAGTTATTAATCTTGTATTATGATGAGAATTTATATGTAGTACAAGGCTGGGAAAGAAGCTCCCTCTCCCTTTAACAATATATTTAATGTAATAAGAGGAAAAGTCCTATTTTCGAGGAATCCTATTCAAATAAAAATTATAACTATTGTTTGTTTATCTGACTGCTAAGAAGATATGTGTATGCTTGTAAGCAACCAGAGGAACTTGGTAATGAGGATCAATAGGTTTCTACCCCGGGACCTCCCGATTATGACCACTGCTCTACCACTGAGCCATCGCGCCTCACTCTTTAAATAAATATGAGATCCACAAAATATAAAAAACAAAGTTTAATTTAAACCCCAAAATACAAAAGGAAAGCAAAACAAAAGAAATTAGGACTAAGTATTAAAAGCAAATAAGAGAAGGTAGATTAAGAACAAGATATACTTTAACTTACGGGAACTTTTGAAAAACCCTGAGTCTCCGCGGCAAGACCTTAGCCGCTGTATTTTTTTCTGATGCTTTCATCTGTTTCATTCCTTTGAAGTCTTCTCCAAGCTCCAAGTTGTCCAAGATGACAGCAACGAACAAACTGAGCACAATCTAGAGGGTGTATACAACATTAAGATCAAATCATAGTACATAATCGATTGTCTCAGGTTTTATAAAGTGTTCTTCAAATCTTTTTTTGTTTTTAATCCTAAATGATTGCTGAGCTATAGTTTTAGTTTTATGTGCAACTTAAAGAAAGTGAAATCGTGATCTTCATCATAATAATTCAGAAATTGTTTAAAGGTAAAGACCAGTATTGGAAACGCCCCAATTTCAAAAAATGAAATGGAAGCTCTCATTACCAATCATGTGAAAGAATGTTTTGACTAATACATGATGATAATAAATTTGCTGGGAAACCGCCTACTAATTCATATATTTGGTAAATTTGTTTCTCTCATGGTCTGTGAGAGATATAGGGTAGTCCCATATACATCTTTCTGTGTATAGTGCTCGTAACTTTACGAAGAATGGGCCAAATTTCTTATCATTTTGATGATTCCAGAACCTTGCAGATGCTAGATGCTAGATGATCAACCTTTTCTGATCGATTCCACAACGTTTCTTTCACAATGCAATCGCATGACCATTACTGGTCTTTACCTTTAAATATATGTTTTTATATTAAGACGTATGAAAAATAAGATGATTCACAAATATATAGAACGAATAGTTCAATGCGAATCCATTTACATAAATTCAAAGAATACCTTAGCAGAAACAAAAGGCAAAAACGTTTCAGTCTAAAGGAAGCCCAGTAAGGATGTTCAGTACAAACTTCTACTCATACTTCAACAAGTCATAAAAGGCAAAAGGCTCTTAAATATTGAATGTTTTCTGCTCATCTTTTTGTCCTAATATTTTGTGAATCATAATAAATTCACTATCATAGTGCTATCACAAAATATAAATATCTTTCAATATTAAGCTGCAAAACAAGTTTTTAATAGTAGAAAGAAAATCTTCATATTACCTTTGAAGTCCAAAATGATTTCATAATCAATATGTTAGCCCATGATAAAATGGTCACAACAACAGTAAATTGACACAAAAGTTTGCAAGCACTGCATACAATCCATACTCTCAAACTAAAGCATGCTCAAATGGAAGGGATAATTAAAGTGAATGTCCCGTAATGGCACTTATTAGATAATTCAAATTAGGAATGCTGTGCACACAAGATGATAAAAGCAAAAGGGGAATGGTCTCTAAAATTCATACTAGCATATCTACTTCCATTTTTATAAATTTCTTTCCATCTTCTTTAAAAATCAGTTCAGGGGGTGTTTCACAAAGATCCCAAGTCAAACTTAAGTCTAAGTTTGACTTAAACATTGTGGAGAGCCATTTGAAGCCTTAAAATAAAATATATTCAAAAGCAAAAAAGTATTTTAGACTTTTCATAATTTCCACATCAAGAACATGAAATCTCCTTGATAATAGAAAATATGAATGAATGTTATTTTCAAAGATGCTATTAAACGGCTTTCCATAATTGTTAAGTCCAACTTTAATAGAGATAAGTTAAACGTAGGATCTTTGTGAAACACCCCCCAGAATATATACATGTCGATGAGCTCCAGGCAAGTAAAAATTCAAAACTTGAATAGATGCTGCAATACACTACTACCACTGCATGCTATTAATTAAATATAAAATACAAAATAAATCATTGAATACAAAATAATGAAGAGTAGATCATAACTTGCATATTATATCACAAATTATTTCAATATAACAGACATGTAACAGATAACAACACAGTTATATGCATCAAACCATGTTTAGCTCTTTTCCTCATGTCCATTCATTAATAATAATAATAATAATAATAATAGTAACAATACCAGTAATAATAATAATGGTTTCTTATCAAGCGCTTTCACTGAATACTAATCAGTTTCAGGTTTTAAAGGAATTCTATCATTATCCTTCTTCCTTGTAATTGTGAAATATTTTTTTTACTGGCATTTGTCTCTCAAGGTCAAAGATTTACAGAATCTACATTTTTTGATAATTCATTATTGAAGGAAAAAATATTATCTATAAAGAGCATAATGGTGAGAGCAACCAGTGGCATGAGCAGCCTGCCATAGTTAAATCCAACTTAAAGTCGATCTTAGTAAATGTGAAACACCCCCCCCCCCCCCAGGAGTAATATGATGTGGTCTTTGTTTAAACCCTGCCACTGGTGAGATAACCTCTTGGCACCAGTTCCTACAAACACAGGCTCTAGTACAACTAATTAAAAGTGTATTAAATCATCAAGTGATGTTTCTTTGTTATTGTTTGGACTTTTATGTGATGAGTCTCGTAATGGTTATGATGCACTCTTTTTTTTTACAAAACACAAATTCAACTGAAACAACAACACCAATGTACAGTACAATGATATTTTTAAAGGCAGTAAACACTCATGAACAAAAAACATATACACTTAACATACAGGAACAAAAACAGGAACGTCCTTTGAAAATTAAATGACTAAATTAATTTCCTTTAAAAAAAAAGCTTTTAATTCCCTCATCAACAATTTCTCAATTCATAAGGATTTCCTATATGTCAACAGAACATTATAATTCCAACAGAAACACACGGGAAAATGATGGGAAAAGCGCTTCTTTTAAAATTTAGCATAAAGATAGAAATGAAAGGGAGACAGCGATGTGATGACTTCAATGCACCCAAACTTTTGCTAACTCATGATTATTCATTTTTTAAACATAACAAATAAGAACAATAAAGCAAAACAAAATGAATAGAGGCAACTAAGCCGACTTCACATATAAAAGATCAGAAAGCTTTCAACTAATTCTCAATCTTGTTTGGCTTTAAAAATGTGATCACTTTAAACGAGATACAGTGTTTATTTTTATTAAAAATCTGAGTACACTATTAAATCCCAATGTACATGTACTAATGCTAGCTGGCAACAACAGGGAGGTGATGAAATGAACTGTTTCAAAACAAATTTACATCCAATTTCAAAGAAAAACGGCTGAAAGATGAGATGCTTAACGTCCATGCATGCACGTCTTTCCATTTCTCGGTCCCATGCAGTAATTCCCTCGTATCTTGCTTGATTTTTAGCCTACCACAGCATACATGCTCTAGATGTGCGTCTCCATGGTCAATTGTAATATACTTTCTGGGTCGATCATTTACATGATAAACTGAAACGTATAACTATTTCCTAACATTTTTTTTTTTAATGGAGCTTCTTAATTATGGTTGCAAGTATCAGAACATTGAAGTCAGGTTTAAATAATGGTTGGACTATATGCATGAATCTTCTATTTTTTTTGTTAAATCTCCTTTGAGGAATAAATATGTGCCCATGATTTCCCTTGTTAATCAAATTTACCTCTTACAAATAGAAGCAGCAAAAATTCTTAATCCAATTTCCTATAAATTATTCTATGGTGTGATAACCTAACAACTACCAAATAAAAGCTGTGGTCATTTTTGCAACATGGTTTGTAAACAATTACAAACAACAAAATTACAAACACACAAAATGTGTATGTATTCCACAAAACACACATGACAACGGATAGGCATAGTATTAAACTGCCAACTATTTGAGCCAGTATATTAATTAGAAATCATTTATAATCACATGTGCAAGAATTTACTTTAAATTTCACGTCACTGCAAGCGATATTATATTTGAATTTGGCAGTGTAAAGTAATACACTGTGGCATGCGAAGAATGTGTACCAGACCAGCAGGAGAGTGCTCAGCGTGAAAAGGTCAAATCTATTAATTAATTATTGAATAAAAGGGAATATGATTCAGCTTTAAGTCTACAATATATGATCCATGTGGCCTCAAAGCAAATATGTTTGTACTTATAAGCAATACTTGTGTGTATAGTGTTTGTGTTTCAATTATTGAGTGTAGAATTAGTCTTCTTTTTTTGGAGTAAAATTGTTTGATCTAACATAAGATGTGCTTGTGTTGCCATGCAGTGTCTACAGTAACATATTAAGGCCTTTTCAATTGCGTTGACGAGAATGTCATTCTAGTCCAGAGCGTTTATTTAATCGGGTGTCGACAAGTACCCCTTGGTCATTTGAGTTCCTTTTCTATATTGTATTTGAATTGCTTCCACTGAATAGTAGCACAATGATTGATTAGTGTCGAATTTTTCCATCATATGACTTGTGTTATTATTGTGTTTTTTTTATCAATCATCAATTCATCACTATTCCAAATAGTATCCCTCTTTGTAAAAAATAATTGACTTGACATCAGTGCAATACATGTATATGTGATGTGTATAATAAATTCCTCAAATATTTGAGTGAATTAAATGGTAAATACATGTAGCAGCGTTCTGGGACTTGTTCATAAAATTAGGTATCAGTGACAAATGAATGAAATCCTTGCTTTTGATTGGTTATCAGAAGATCTGTCACTGATTTTTGTCATTTGTCATTGAAAAAAGGCTTTGTGAAACGGGGTCCTGACCTAAACCTCGATCGGCATGAAGTGCGGTGTAATGTGCAGCATGACCTAGCTGTGCTTCTGTGTGCAAATTAGTGGAGAACAAATATCAAGTAAAAACAAAAGAAGAGGGAGAAAGTAGGGACAAGGAATCTACATGAAAAGAAATAAAACAAAAAGTTCCTCTGCGAATTCTTCCAAGGACGAAAATTTGTCAAACCAGGTCAAATGATTTACTTGATGACATTTTCAGGGTTTCAAGAGGTGTACATGTAGGTACCTAATAAATACAATTTTCTTTAAAATTAGTCCATTTCATAACAAAATATTTTATTCTTCATATGATTAACAAAATGAAAACAATTTAGGCGTAATACCTAAAGCAAAATGTGCTTTGCACACACCCATTCTCCATCTAATTTTGAGTGAATATTAAAGTGAATATTACTTTTTGGTTAAGGCTGGTTTAATTAGGTTTAGTTAGCTTAGTGGGTTATTCAGATAAAGCTCAATTATGTTTTAATGGCGGGAAGGAGGAAAAATCAGTTTTACAGAATATATCTTACAGAATTGCAAGATTCTGGGGACTGGAAGATTGTTGATCTGGATTTTTCATTTCTTTTGTTATGGGACTGAAAGTTTAGTGCTGCCTTCTCAACAAAATCTTCACATTGTGACACTGTATTTCATTATGAGAAGGCTGTTGATAAGTTTATCATTGTTCCAAACTGAAATCATTGAACAAGAAATATGTGTTATATATGTTATTTCTATCTGGCTTTCATGTCTATTTTTCATTCATTTCTCATCTTTGCCAATTTTACATCTGATAACTAAAGTTCTGCACACCAAAACGTTTGAATTCAAATGTTTTATACCACATCAGTTTTTACATTAAAAAAAAGGTTTAATGTGTTAATATTATTGACAATTTTTTATTACTTCCAAACCTTAGTGTATTTTATCAGTAGAAACGAACCAAAAACAATGGAATTGGTATAAAGTGATCAGTATTTTTTGTGAGATTTGTTAGTTGCAAATAAAGCCAAAAAAGAAAGGGAATTTCCTTGAAACTTGGCACTCATTCATCAGTGAATTTCAAGCTCTTGACTATAATCAACAGGACCAAAATTGTGTGATGGAATATATGGATTCCATTTAATGTTGCAAGGGTGAAATATATGATAAAATATGATTTTAATTTTTTTCTTCATAAGGAAAAAGAATGGATTAAGTCACCCTGACTTGTGATAAAAAGTGTTAGTGTTAAATAAATGCAAGTGTTACAATGTATTTCATAGTCACTAGCTTTGAGCAGGTTTGGTCAAAACTTGTTTTTTCAAATGCCAAGAGGAATTTTGAGTTTGGTTTTTCATTAGTTAAGAAAGTGTACATTATCATGCAAAGTATGAGCTCATTATTTATGACAAGATGAATGTACTTTTTGGCTAGGCAAGGCCATAAAATATGTGTGTATGGGTGTGTTTGAGAGTATCAACAACTAATTTAGAATAATGTATACTCTTTATTTTCATCAAAATTAGCACGCTAATGCTTAGCTGGTTTGTGATGCCTTTTGCTAGAGTTCATTAGCCCGAGATAAGCATACCCTACTGTTAAGTTTCCTTAGGAGATTATGAGACACACATTGCTGCTATTACATAACCTAATGGTATATTAAACATATATTACAATTAGAAGCATGCAGTAGGCTTCCCATGCAGGACAGCAATGCTGAATCAAGTTCTATCACATTTTCAAACTAGCAAAAAGGAAGAAAATTGTGCATTTGACTTATGTAAATTGGGATATTGATGCACTTGTCTTGAATCAATACATTTCCGCAAACATTCAACACTTTTTAAATGTTCTAAAAATAAAAGCATTTGGAAGTCTGCATGCAAAACAAATCTGAACAGCAATATCAAAACATGCAAGACAGCTACATGTACAAACACAACAAGAAATCAATGCACTGTTATGAGTAAACATGCTACACGATGATAAAAGTAGATGGAGAAGGAGTGACTAAATTAAAGCGCATATCGTTCAATTTGACCAATTAAGGCACCCTGGGGTTTGAGCCTCTTTCGGGCGCATTCACAAGACAAGTAAAAAAGAGTGATAGAAAAATATTTACCACAGTAGCAAACAGATGGTATGCAATGAAGTAGATGGCAATAACAGGGGCCAATGCGTTGTTGTCTGCCGCCAGCATACACTCATACATGACGATAGCCCAACCCTTTTGAGTCAGGATTTGGAACATGGACATGAAGGCCTGTCCATGCAGTCATCAGAGGGTTACAGAGAGAGTAAGAGAGGGAGAGAGAGAGGTACAGACAGACAGACAGACAGACAGACGGGCAGTTGGAGAGAGAGATCGAGAGTCAGGAAAGACACATGTACAAGATGACGAAAATAAAAGGAAGAATCACAGATAAAATTGAGAGGAAGATAAAGAGGGCAACAAAGAGTGACAGAGAGACAGGAAGACAGGCAGTTGGAGAGAGAGAGAGAGAGACAAGAAAGAATCACGGATGAAATGAGAGGAAGATGGAGAAGGGTGTAAACGGATCAAAAGATATGCAATCAGGATTAGGGAATAACGTCAACAAAAAAACAAAGAGATTCAGGAATAGGAAATTATAAGGGACAACGGTAGATGTGATGTTAACTAATGTGGAATTAGAGTTATGTGGAAGTTAAAGGGGATGTTTAGAAGAATTTTTATTTTTATAGAGATTGAATGTTATTCATAGAGGAGACGGGGATATATAGAAAAAACAATGAAAGAGAGAGAGAGAGGGGGGGTGAGAGAGAGAGAGGGGATGGAGAGGGAGGCAGATGAATTACATGGATAGAATAAAATAAGTATTGTTCCAAATAAAAGAATAATGTTCAAATGATAGAAGAAAGAAAGACGTTTACACAATACGGAAGAAGTCAGAGAGATCAACAAAAAGAGAGAGATATAACACAGTTGGGGAAGAAATTGAAACAAAGGATGGTAAGTGTGTGTGAATAAAAATCAAAAAGGGAATGAAAGTGTGTGGATGAGATAGATAATAGGAGGGACAAGATAATGTTACAAGAGATTCACATGAACACAAGAAGAAAGAAAGACGTTTACACAATACGGAAGAAGTCAGAGAGATCAACAAAAAGAGAGAGATATAACACAGTTGGGGAAGAAATTGAAACAAAGGATGGTAAGTGTGTGTGAATAAAAATCAAAAAGGGAATGAAAGTGTGTGGATGAGATAGATAATAGGAGGGACAAGATAATGTTACAAGAGATTCACATGAACACAAGAAGAAAGAAAGACGTTTACACAATACGGAAGAAGTCAGAGAGATCAACAAAAAGAGAGAGATATAACACAGTTGGGGAAGAAATTGAAACAAAGGATGGTAAGTGTGTGTTCTGTTGTTTAGATGCCCTGCAGAAGTGATATCCTGTGAACTAATATTAGGTGTTAAGTCAAGCTTCTCTGGAATTTCAGTTGTTATGCCTCATCTCCTGAATGCATCTAGTATCAGGGGTTATATACCTATCCTAGCCTAGCTTTGCCTAGTCTAGCCTCTTGCAGTATGTATGACAATGCATGTCAAAATTCAAAGTATCCGAAAGATCAATTTATGTTATTTGTTCTAATTTGGGCATTGTCGAAGTTTGTGTATACCAATAATTTGCAATTTTGGTTTAAAAAACCCTGAAAATCTGAGAAATGAACACTGCCGCATTCAAAACTTTTGCATGCCACAAACAGTCTAGAAAACAGAAGAATATTTTAAGAGACGGCATGCCGAATTTCACTTTCCCATTTTGAAAGGATTAAGAATTCAGGACAATTTCTGTCATTTGTTATATTTTCTTATTAAAACTTCATTCATGATTTTGGATCATACTGATTGTGTTAGCATGCAATGTCATATTGATAGAATGTAACCCACAATTAATACAATCCAATCTAAAAGCTTTTGAGGTCAGAATTAAGAGGAGTATGGATTGAATACACGTGGTCCAGTGTTTTGGGGAATTCCCTTTTTACATGATCACTTCATACATTTGGTTTAACATTGTATTGATACAGCCAGTACCAAAATTATAAATAGAAGAGGAAAAAAGTTTAGTGAGCTTTCTCAAAAGATATGAACAGTTTTGTCATTTAATAAAAAATGGAAACAATACATGAACGATTTCCCCAAAAAAACAAATTTAGTGAGCTTTCTCGAAACATATGAGCAATTTTGTCATTTACTTAAAAAGGGAAAAAATAGATGAAAGATTTCCCCAAAACAGAACGTATGCATTCAATCCAATTGCAGTCATTCTTTATGGTGAAAACGACCGGAAAGGGAAAGAGAAGAGTCAGTTGGCAAACGGATCACACTAGTTTATCAATCAAGTCAGTACTGCGTGCCGTTGGTTGCAATCAATGAAGAAGAGAGGAGGGCTTGGTGGAGGATTAGTTGCTGGGCTTACCGAGGAGGAGAAGACGTGAATGGTAACAAAATACAACCCGACGAGAAAGGAGAGTTCCTCCTTGCAAGCCAAGAAACACTCGTCAACCACCTCGACCCAACCCTCCTGGGTCAAGATTTGAAACACGGACATGACCGCCTACAAAAGGATCGAAGAAGGTAAGCTGATTTCACGCCGACTCTCTCTCTCTCTCTCTCTTGATGTGCACATTAAAACCATCATTCATTGTTCAAAATATGTTATTCATTTGAAATGAAAGATTATGACTATATAACTGATATTATATAAAACAAAAATTAGATAAGAATATGAGATTTGGACGAAAATATTTCGACATTTCAACAGGAGGGAGGGGTTTATTTTGACATGCCCCTCCCTTTCAAATCTTGAAATGCCTTGTGATTATTAAACACATAACCGCTTGTTGGTTGCCAGGGCATCGGTTTCGCGTAACCATCATAAGTGCAAGATCAGAGACGCCAACCTCTTGACACCAAAAAACAGACTAGAGTATCCTAAAAAATCAGATTTTGGAGAGAAAAATCAGATTTTCACGAAAACTCGACACTACCAATGGCCCCGTTGGCCCCAAGCGAGAAAAATTTCAGAAAAATGTTTTACTGGTAAGTACGGTCAAGTAAAATGGTTGCTTTTTCATTATAATTTAAAGAGAAAATTGTACAGCAAAGTTTTTGTTGGGGTTGCGGGGGTTTACTTGTACATGTTTCTATGCGATTCCGCGTTTTGTATGGGTTAAAACAAATTGAATATTTTTTTTTTAAATATTTAAAAAAACTTTTGTTTTTTTCTTTTTTGGGGGAAAAATTGTATTTTAAGAGGTGATATCGTATTCCACTCTTATTATCGTACTAAATACAATTAAATCGTACTGGTTGGCATCTCTGCAAGATTACTGACATCCCATTGAGACACATGTTGAATTTAATACACGCATTGCAATTAGATTGTTGAGAAACTTGTACTTATGACAGTTTCGTAAAACACTGCCCGGGTCACATGATGCTCTTAGCTAAAAGAAGGCCCTTCTATCAAGACTATATGTGAACAGGTCCACAGAATCTCATGGTAAGATAATGGACTTGAAAAAGATTACACCAAATTGCTGTAAAGGAATGTCAGCATTATAAAAATACTTGGATTGCAATTAGATTGTTGAGAAACTTGTACTTATGACAGTTTCGTAAAACACTGCCCGGGTCACATGATGCTCTTAGCTAAAAGAAGGCCCTTCTATCAAGACTATATGTGAACAGGTCCACAGAATCTCATGGTAAGATAATGGACTTGAAAAAGATTACACCAAATTGCTGTAAAGGAATGTCAGCATTATAAAAATACTTGGAAAAAATTGAATGGCTCTTTGCACAAAGATGTGAAATTCCATCATTTTACATATGACTCTGATTGTATGACAACTACACTCTGGACTAATACCATTCCTCTATATGACTACCCCCAGGATGACTACCCCAGATGACTGACCAGATGACTACCCCCACGATGACTACACCAGATGACCGACCCAGATGACTACCCCCTGGATGACTACCCCCAGATGACTACCACAGATGACTACCCCCAGATGACTACCCCCAGGATAAGTACCCCAGATGACTACCCCATGATGACTACCCCCCAGTCACCTTCCCCTCCTGTTACTATCGCTTCATCAAAACTACCCCTAAAGTGACAACCAACATTGCAATATTATCTCAAAGCAGGAAAGAGGGAAGTAGCTGTCCGATGGGTAGGGGCCGTAGTACCTATTTTTCCATTATGAAATCCAAATAGAGCATATTTTTTCCTAAAATTCGATACCATTATAACTAGCTTTAGGAAGTAAATTGTCATATATGCTCCTACTAGTGAAATGGTAGGGGGTAGTACCTATTTTTCCATCATGAAATCCAAATAGAGCATATTTTTTCCTAAAATTCGATACCATTATAACTAGCTTTAGGAAGTAAATTGTCATATATGCTCCTACTAGTGAAATAGCAATCAGCTTTTTATCACAATTCAAATGAAACAATAGTTGATGAAATTGTGAATATGGGATTTATATACTGTATTCTTCATAGGCCTGTAAATAATTCACAAAATTTATCCAGGGTCACCTTACGATAAGAGGACATGTATTCATCATGCAGTTCATACTCATACCTGTAAAGTCATACAGGCATATAGAGGCACATATATATATAATTTTTGCATACATGTAGATATGCATTTAGGTATATGCCTTGGCAATTGTTACATATACAGTTCAGCAGCTGATTTAGAAGTAGTTGAGAGCTTTGCATTTAAATACTAAAAATGAAATACATTGTTACCGAAAAAATAAAAAACCTTGAAAATATGTGTTGTCAAAGAAATGCCATTTGGTTGTTTCTTGCTCTCGTTATTCAAGGACAGATCAATGATACATGTACAAAACTTTGAAATAGTTTTGGTTACTGACTTAAATGATATGATAATACAAGGTGATAATAGCATGTGATAAAGATATTGTTCCCATAATTTTGCAATTTTTAAATAATTTTGGTTACTGACTGAAATTATATGAAAATAAAAGGTGAAAAGCATATAATAAATATATTGTTCACATAATTTTGCAATTTTTTAAATAAGTTTGGTAACTGACAGAAATTATATGAAAAAAAAAGGTGAATAGCATATGACAAAGATATTGTCTACATAATATCCCAGTATTTTTTTAAATGCATCATAATACTCCGACTGTGAAGAATATTGGTAAGTGACTGGAACGTGGTATGCTTACCGTAGGGAATGTATCAAACTGTTTGAGGTCCTCGACGTAGCAGAAGAGTTGCAGACTGATGACAGAGACTAAGATGAGTGAACTCATTGTGAATAGGATGAGGGTTCCTAACTTGATGAATGGTCCAAAGACCTACATCAAATAATAACAGTCACATTTGTAAAGCGATTGATACTACGTTTCAAAGCGCTTCATAAGATGCAAGTAAAATGGAACTCATCACTTTGATTGTATTCCAACCGTGTCACGTTAACGTGTCTCCGCATAATTCCACAACTAGCATTTGAATGACACACCTGTAACATTATAATAATGGTAGTTGCAAGATAATTTCCCCCCGATCTTTACTTTAAATATTCCCTATAAAGGATTATGTGACAAGAGTGATACATAACAGTGAAATGAATAACCTCCTCTTTACAAATATTCAATCTTTATAAAAAAAACGACCTAATTATTTCATTATATTGGCGATGAAGGCATATAATGTAATTGATGTAACAATCAATTTACCTTTCTGCTGAAGTCTTCAAGAGTAGGTGACAGCTTTATGAGACGGAAACAGCGCATAACCTGTCAAAATATACGGGAAACAGAAACAAAGAATGAAAAAGAAAAGAGAGAAGAATTAATTGCAGATAAATCCACATACATATGCAAATCAATCAAAAGTCCTCGAATAATTCAAAAAGTTGTATGTAAAGATTTGTGATTGAAACAGATCAACTGGTTCTCTTTAAAAGAAGGGGCCATGATCACAAATTTTATTTTAAAAAATGATGAAAGGAAATTTAACAATCCCATGCTACTGACAATATACTCAAATTGACCCTTTTCATTAAAAGTTGGTATAACTTAATATGTGAGGTATTGATTCAGCAGTATCTTCTCCGGAAGACACAAGATTACTTCTGTTTTGTGATTATTCACTCTAGTTTGATAGAAATACATTAATAAAGAATAGTGTAGTTACATAAAAATCAATTATATATAATCTATTTTCCTAATTTGATTACCAATCGGTTTTATTTATATTATTGTTTTTTTTTTTTGTATGATAGAATCATCTTTATTCAATATTGCTTTTGACTTTGCAAAACCATAACAAAACATATATATAAATATACATATATAATATAAACAATAGATATCACATGACGAGCTCTGGACCAATCACATCTCGATATCTGTCTAAGCTCTCTAATATACCGGTAACTGATTATTCAGGACATGGTGGTACAGAACCATATATTTATATAACTTGGTCAAACCTGAAAATAAGCCAGCTGGGAGGAGTATAGCCTCTCAGGGTCCATGATGCGAATAGAGTTACCGATGGCCAGACAGAGCTCAAACTTGTGAAGAGACCTCTTGAAGTAACCACGGAAACCAAGACACCAAACCTTGAACAGGACCTCAACATCAAACAGCAACGTGAATCCGACCTGAAAGTCATCATGTACATGTTAGAGACCAAAAGAGCTTGTAGAATATCAAGAAGGACCTACAAAATGTTGAAATGGCTACACCCAAAATATAAAAGAATATTAACAAATCACATCTCTAAACCTTGCAAAATTTAATTGATTGAATTCAAATTAAAACAACTTTTATTGATTTCTACAGCCATAATTATGTATCTTCCCATTAATTTTGCTGAAAAAACAGATTGCATGTTCAACAGGTCACATATTGTCTACTGATATTAGAAAACCAGGGTATTGTTAAGTATGAAGGGTTAACAAAAAGGGTGAAACATGTATACAAATGAATTGAGTACTTCTTTCTGAAATATTCCAATACTTTATTTTTCATTTCCAGACTGACCAAATTGAACAAAAACAGTGACCTTTCTTCTGCCAGATCATATGGCAAACATTGTAGACTATACATACATGTAAAATGAAATATATGTGGGCAATATGTCCACACGGACTTATTTCATATAAAAAAGAGAGAAAAATCCATATTGTGCAATACCTCAACATGCATAATGATGAAATGTGCTAATTATACAATTACAAGCCAATCTTGATACAATGATAATACATGTGCTATATAGAGCCCTTTATGATATCTGTTTTTGAGGTCTTCGCTATCCGGATAGAACATGTTGTACGTAGATAACATACATAAGATGGGCAAATGCTGAAACAACCAGCCAATCTTGATACAATGATAATACAGTGAAACCTGTCTATAAAGACCACCCAAGGGAGACAAGAAAAGTGGTCTTTATAGGCAGGTGGTCTTTATGTACAGGTACCTATATTACATGTTTCAATGAGAAACCAATTTCAAGGGAAACAACAAATGTGGCCTTTGTAGACAGGTGGTCTATGTAGACAGATGCTCACTAAAGCAGGTTTGACTGTACCTGCGCTATATAGAGCCCCTTATGATATCTGTTCTTGAGGTCTTCGTTATCCGGATAGAACATGTTGTAGGTCGATGCCAAGACGGCATCAATGGCCACCATACCCAGGATGAAAAAGTGACAGGAACGAGATTCCAACACTCTCTGGCAACACATTGGGGCGGGTCCACGACTGTTGTTCTCGTCCACGATGGTCAACTTCCAGGGCGTGTAGGTGCCATCATCTTGTAAGACCTGAAATGCAGAATAGTAGCTTGTTTATATCATGACATGATGCTTTATCATTCAACAAGGTCCAGAATACACCCAATAATTAAAGTTGCATGGTGTTTAATAATGCTTTTAATCATTCAACAAGGTCCAAAATACACCCAATAAGTAAAGTCACATGGTGTTTAATAATGCTTTTAATAGCACCTTTGCATGGTGGCTCTGCTAGCCGATCTGAGGCTGTGGTAATGTTATGAAACTTTGTATAAGTGTGTGTGTCTGTGTGTGTGTAATTGGGTTTTTACAGACGTGTATCAATCAGATATGATTATTTACGTCTAGGGACCGACCTTTAACGTCACCATCCAAAAGACGCGACTCAGTTTTGAATCTGCGTCCTCGGCTGAATCAGTTTGTAACTTCCATTGTTAGCTGAATACAGGCGCACACCCGTTATAAGGCACAGTGTAAGGCACGTCATAAGGCATGTTAAAGGCACAGGGTGTGATCAAGGCACAGTGGAGTGTATTTATATAGAAGCTATGCTGTCTATATACATCTATGATTGTTATTGTGTGATGGTATTGTCCCTTAAATTAATACAGGACACCTTTTAATATCCAACAGCCTGCATCAGATATCATAGCTGCATGCAAAGTCATCAGAAAATATGACATTCTCAGGTTAGGCAAAAATTGTGCAGCTGCCATCACGTGGATGCAACATGACACTTCTCAGTGACAAAGTAAAACTATTCAAGGGACTAAAACACATATCAATATCTAGGCATTTTAATATGTCACAAGAGTATTGACACAGTATATAATAGCAATTTCTTAAAGCAACACTGTCCTACCTGTAGCTACTTGCTCCCTCTATATAGATATAGAAAACAATGCCTAATTGGTGACCATTGGTCCCCCATGATCCTCTTTTTCTTATGTTATTTGAGAGCTGAGTTGATGAGATAACCACCTGTGCAGTGACCTTGAAGGGTGCTCTTATCCCTCCTATAAACTAGTACAGATAAGCTTTAAGTTTCACTATGGCTATGCTTAAACAAGGCTGATTGTCCTTTTATTTGCATGTATACACACTCTCTCTCTCTCTCTCTCTCTCTCTCGTTGTTAGATGATGCCCGTAGGCACTGCTGTGGCCTTCACTAATTCTTGCCATCTTCCTCTATCTCTACAGTGTAGCTATATTTGTAGCTCTTGCCATACTCCCACCTGACCAGACCTTTATTTCATCTGTCCAAGCTGTTGTCGGACAACCTCTACCTCGATGTCCAGCTTCCATGGCACCCTGAATAATTTGCTCCTCAATGCTGTTTTCCCTCCTCGATCATGATGTGCCCAAAATATTTCAGCTTCTTTTCTCTCACCACCAAATGTATGTATACACCAGGGGGGTGTTTCACAAATCCTTTTTTCAATGACAAATGACAAATATCAGTGACAAATCTGCTGATAACCAATCAGAAGCAAGGATTTCAGTAGCTTATAACAAAACTGTCATTTGTCACTGATGACAAGTTTTGTGAAACAGGTCCCTGTGGGGTGTTTCACAAAGATCCTAAGTCGAACTTGACTCTAAGTTGGACTTAAAAATTATGGAGAGCCATTTGTAGCCTTAAAATAAAATATATTCAAAAGCGAAAAATCAAGTATTTTAGACTTTTTATAAATTCGACATCGCGAACATGAAATCTCCTTGATAATAGAAAATATGAATGATTTGAATCAACATTTTATGCCTTTTAAAATAAATTTAACAAAATATTTCATAGATGGTAACGCCTTTCCAACTTAGAGATAAGTTCAACTTAGGATCTTTGTGAAACACCACGATACACACATTCTCCATGTAATTCTTGTGACCACTGTACCTCTACCTTGGAATCAAAAGTCTGAGCAGCCCCACCTCTCGTCCACATCTGACGAAACTGAACGCGGATCTCTGCAAAGGTCTCAATGATAACGGCTATGAAAACATTCTAGTGGGAAGAGAAAGAGAAGTATAATTTGAGTTCAATTATCTCTCTCACAGAACTGAAAATGCCAGGTTTCATTATAGAATATAGAACCTATACGATTAAGAAACAACAACCTGTATAAAAAATGTACTTAAAACCCCAAATATTAGAAAATATTCTAGAGAAAAGAGAGGGAAAATAAAAGGAGAATTTGAGTTCAATTATCTCTCTCGCAGAACTGAAAATGCCAGGTTTCATTATAGAATATAGAGCATATACGATTAGGAAACCACAGCCTGTAAAAAAAGGTACTTAAAACCCCAAATATTAGGTATTTTGGGTTGTTCTATCAGAGGGTTTTACCAACTTCTTTATTTCTTTCTCGTTTAAAAAAATATATATTCAGCACTGACAATGCCCACCAACTGGCTAAGCTTAGCTATATACATAATCATAGATTACTGAACTTAAAGATAAAGACCAGTTCTGGTCATGCGACTGCATTAATTGTGAAAGAAAGGTTGTGGAATCGATCAGAAAAGGTTGATCATCTAGAATATAAGTATTGGTGTGTACTGCAAGGTTCTGGAATCATCAAAATGATTAGAAATTTGGCCCAGTCTTTGTTAAGTTACAAGCACTGTACACAGAAAGATGTATATGGGACTACGCACACGTGCGCGACAGCTGCATATTATCTTTTTGGTCCCAATAGATAAACTAATTTACCAAATATATCAATTAGTAGGCGGTTTCCTGGCAAAATTGTTATCATCATGTATTAGTCAAAACATATTCTTTCACATGATTGGTAATAAGAGCTAATACATTTCATTTTCTTGAGAGGGGGGCGTTTCCAAAACTGGTCTTTACCTTTAAGTACTGTATTATCTAATTGTCTCCAATTAATATGATTGGCTGACCTTTGGCACCTAAACCATATTTCCTAAGACTACCATCTGTAAGAAATGGGGTTGTGTGTAATCATATAATATATCTAATGGGATTTCAGGGGCATTCAGTTTAGCCATTTATGCTGGCTTTGAATTTCTAGTTATTTTGTATCTCATAGTTTTCTTATTTATGAGCATGTCAGGGCATGAACACAATATTAGCCGAGCCTTAACTAACCATACATAATTCCATTCTGATTATTTGAATAACTGCTTTAAGTTGAAGGATCTCTTTACCATACATGTATATATTCAGTTCATTCTTTATTCATTCTTCAGTTTAAAAAAAAAGCATGCAAAACATTAAAATACATACAAGGCATTTTTAGGTAAAATACAAAATACATCAAATGAATTTATATAAAATAATAAGATTGACTCAAGCATTCTTGCTTATGATAGTTGGCCTCTGCATTTATCTTGATTTTTTTTACTTACCTCCATACTTTCAAGCTTTCAATTATGCATTTTTATCCGTGTGTATTTAAGTTGTCGCTCTTTATGTAAATCAATTATATTATATACTATTATTGTTATTTGAATGTTTTATATTTGATTTATCAATAAATGCAGAAACATCTGCTAAAAAAAAAAGAATAAAAGGACCATCATTAAAAGCCCAATGAGGCTTGACAGGTTGATGGTCCCAAGAATTATCAAGTTATAACATTGGTATATATATATATACATATACCACATGGATGATGATTTACCTTCACAAGCCAGGCTAGGAAGAAGATCATTGTGATGAAGAAGAAATAACCCCTCCATGATGGGAAACTGTCCGTCACTTTGTACATGATGAACACCCATCCTTCCAGAGAGGCACTCTCGTATACTGTGAAGATACTCACACCTTTTGGAAAATAAATAATAACAATAATAATGTGTTTATAAAGTACATTTTCCATGTACATATTAATATAATATTTGGTTCTTGTATAGCGCATATTACATTACATGTATATAACGTCTCTATGCACTTCCCCAGAGCTCTGAAAGTTATTACCCTAGCTTTAGCTCCAGCAGCCGTTATCAGCGCTAAGTGTATTTCAAGGAATAATCCTACTAGGTATTCATTTACCTCACCTGGGTTGAGTGTGGCAAATGTACATGTAGATTAATGTCTTGCCAAAGTGCCGCGGCGGGACTTGAACCGCCAACCTTGTGATCCTTAGTCCGGTAACATATCCACTCAACCACAACACCTCTAATGCGCTTTATAAGTATGTTATTAACAGAAGAGATGAGTTTTTGAGATGTTATTTGAAGGTATTGAGAGACTGCTAGTTTGGATGAAATCTGGATAGGGTATTCCATATAGTTTGGTAGCAGCAGTTGTGTAAACATAAAGTATTTAATTCAGAGTGAGAGAGGAAAGAACAGAGAACAGAGGGAAGGTAGAGAAATAAACAAAATAGATGATAAAAGCTAGGTTACAGATATATACATACTGTACATGTAGTAACAATATAATAGGACAACATGAAGAACTGCATTGGGCAGACTAATGGGTAAATTTACTATTTTTTCTTTGTACACTGGCTTCCAGGTGAATAAATGTTTTTCCTCTTTAAAGAAAATGCATTGGATTCAGTGTGGATGATGTAGACTAAGTCCTAAATAACTCCTTTCTTTCACTAGAGTGTTAATATGATTTTTTAAAAATATATTCTGTCATACTTCTAAGACTATTGTACTTTTAACTTGTAAATACATGTACTTTTCAATTGTATTCCAATGGCAATTCAGTTGTAAGACACAGCGACAATAGATTTTAAAAAAATAAAACCCTTCTATCTATCTACATCACACTTACCGATGTGATCAAAGCTATTGTAGCCTTTGACAGCTGGGGTCAGGTCGATTATCCTGCACACCATCCCGTCCGGACACTGTTCACCTTTCTCCTTCTCTAAGTTGCAGTGAGTGTCCGGAATGGCTAGGTAGTTGACATCGAAATCCCTGTAAACCAGCAAGACATGAATAATCAATTCAATACATGAATAGAAACAATAAAATAAGTATTCCTTCATCATCATACACAAAATGGCAATTACTGTACATGTATGGGGCAATTGCGATGTACACAAATGATGCAGTGATATCAACCACTGGTAATATCAACCACTATTTTACAAGTAAATGAATGGCGAGTTCTGGGTTAAGGGAAAATACAGAAAAAGCTGCGTGTAACAAATCCTCTCAATGTACACAAATGATGCAGTAAACTGAATAAATGAGGGGGAAAAACACTGGTAAAATAAACCACCATTTTATAGTTTAGAAAAAATATTCAAATTCCTATTTAATAAGGATGATCTTCCAATCGCATTTCAGATATTATTCAGGAGTGTGGCAAACATGCATTATCAAATACCCAAAACAATGTCCAAAGGGCTGGAATAAATAATTTTCAAGAGATAACACTTACACAGCACTGAAGGTCTGATTGTCTATTTCCTTCTTGACGCAATGTGTAGAGAGATCCCCAAACATCTGAACACCGAGCATTCCATACAGCACCAAGAAAAACACCAAGAAAATGGTGACACTCCAAACTTGCTGACCAGACCGCCTGAGGGAGGAAGATACTTGGATGTTACGCTATGACCAAGATTCTCTAAATTCTCTAAACTTATTTCTTATTTCTTAATCAAATCTAGCATAGTTAATAATAATAATAATAAAGACATTTATAATGCGCAACATATATGCACCCAGAGGGTGCTCAAGGCACTTACAATGAGCTACATATAAACTATACTTACGATACAATTATACTTACATAACATTATACATGGTGAATAAAGATGATATTAGTTTAAAGTTGGCCATTAGATAAGTTTCCTGACTGGGCTTGAAATGTTCTACTGATTTACAGTCCTTAAGTGTTTGGAGACTATTTCACAATCGGGGATTGTCTGGTTTTAGGAATGATCAGAGTTGACATTGAATAATGAATATGGATGAAATTGCAATTTGATTTTTTACAGACATGGATCAATCAGATATCATTCTAAATGGTTGATTACATACAGTAGTAAATAAATCTGACTATATCATGAGGTTTAGGAATCCTCAACATTTTATGATCAAACTGACAGAATATTGCTGAAATTCAAGAAAAACAAGGAAATGCCAAGAGGAGTTATTAAAGCTCGTCTGCACTAGTTTGGCCAGGGGGGATTAGACCACCCAGCTTGGTCACTGACATGGGGTTATCTCTTCAACTCAGCTCTCAATTAACATTTAAAAAAGAGGATCATGGGGGACCAACAGGCACCACTTAGGCATTGTTTTCTGTATAGAGGGAGCAAGTAGCTACAAGTAGTGCAGTGGGACTTTAAGGGAGACATTGAATACTGATCATGTAAAAGCATTGCAAAAGAAACTGTCTAGAAGTAATCCTAAATGGTTGATTACATAGTGCATAAACCTGATTATATCATCGACTGATGAGGTATTGGAATCTTCAATATTCTATCATCAAACTTGACAAATTATTGCTGAATTTCAAGAAAAAGAAGGGAATGCCAAGGGGAGGTACAGTATTAACTCGCTCACTAGTGAGTGACTGATTCCCATAGGCTTAATACAGGGACCAACCGGTTCCTGTAGGTAATGGGTTAAAGGCTTGACTTACTTTTCTTTTTTACTTTTTTTTCTTCAAAATATTTATTGAAAACAAATCTCATTCATAATAATAATAGTACATGATAATAACAATAGTAATAATAACATGTTCGTATAGACATCAGCAATAAAAAAAAAGTTAACAAAATATCTGCCATTTCTTATTATGAAGATCGAGACGATTTTTCTTGAAAGCAATTATACGTTCCATATTTTCTAAATGTTTGAGAGCTCATTAAAAAGAAGGAAATAGTGGAATAACGTTTTGCATTTTACAAGTGAATATAAAATATTTTGCAAAAATAATAACTATATTGACGAAATAAAAATTATTGATTATAAGAGTACCAAAAAAATATTCTTCATCTGTAAACAAAACATTTTGTATGTTCTTTTCTTTTAACCATGCACATATAACATTCCAGAAAGATTGTACTTTTTCACAATTTACAAATAAATGATTACAAATAAAAGGCTTGACTTACTTGAAGATTGATTTGACTCTAGCCTTGGGTAGTTTGAACTTGAGATAGACCCTGAAGGATCTGATCATGATGAATGGTCTCGGAGCTCGTAGGATGGTGTAAGGTGTATACTTTGGCACCACGTTCGCAATCTGGCATATCTACAACATAATTTTTGTAAATGAAACATCAAGGGAGGACTTCTTTAAAAAAGCTGCATGAATCAACTTTTGTCCATCGATAGCTCTTTTTCATGATTACATTCTCCAAACAAAATATGATATATAAATTCATACTACCGTAAATCTCTGTGAATAAGACGCACTTTTTTGCCGCCGAAAAAAATTGAAAGTCTTATACACAGGTACAGAATTGTTTATTTCCCCCCCCCCCCCCCCCCCAAAAAAAAAAAATAGGGGTGCGCCTTATACACGGAGATTTACGGTATATACCGGTATATACTGTACATTTGAGGGAAATCCAGATCAGAATAAATTGGTAATGTGAATGTAATCAACTGTCAGCCATCTTTTCTAATTTTATTTTACCCCTGTTGGCTTTCACATTGCTTCCCTTTATTTAGTCTTTTTTTATTCAGTCAGAGAAAAAAAAATCATGCACTTTTCATACAGGATATATAACTTCACAAAAAGTTCATCTTCTTTTCTACTTCCACACATTTAAATACTAAATGTCAGCTTTTGCAAGAGATATTGTAAGCGCATACTGGAAACATTTGAGTAAAAGCAACTTGTTAATGGAGTAGTCTACATGTATGCACACCAACACAATTAAAGTAATTAACAGTAATTAATTCAAAGTTGATTTTTATACAGGCCTCGATAGGTTCCTTAATTCTGAATGTGATCAACTTTATATTTTCTTATGTAGAGGTGTTGTGATCTAGTGTGTACGTTGCTGGACTGTGAATCAGATGGTTGCGTTTCTAGTCTTGCTGCAGCACTCATGTATTTGGCAAGATATAAATGTACGTTTGCATCTCTCCACCCAGGCGTAGCAAGTGGGTACCCTGTAGGAATAATTTCCTAGATTGCTCGTGCGCTGGGGTAATAATATGATTACAGGGCCCTCAGGAAGAACAGTATCAATAGTGATGAGGCTACCCTGGGTAAACAAACATATTATTAGTATTATTATCATTGTATACATGTTTTGGGGGCAAATGATCTTCTCTAGGAGCAGAAAATTGGGTGTCCTGCATAACTCTTGTATGTATTTAGACAACCCTTGGGGGTATTTCACAAAGACTAAGATCGACTTAAGTTGGACTTTAACGATGGCAGGCCATGCATCCCACTGGTTGCTCTCACCATTGGTCTCTCAATTATGATCTACTTTGTACTCCAATAATAGCTATCAAAAAAGGTAAATTCTGTAGATTTGTGACCACGATTTGTATGTCCCTTGAGAAAACAATGCCAGGAACTGTTAGAGGAACTAGTGGCATGAATGGCCTGCCATAGTTCAAGTCCAACTTAAGTTGATCTTATTCTTTGTGAAACACCCCCCAGTACTACTGAAAAGAGGAAAAGCATATCTTACCTGCAGGAGTATAGAGACCCACAATGACAAAACCATAGAAGTATCAAATCTTCCCCAGTTATCACGGAGGTAAGCATATTCCCCCTGGAATGAAAGGAAAGGTGAAGTACAATGAAAATCATGATTTAATTCTTTCTCTTTTTTAATTGTATCCATGAAATATGTTTGTGCAAAAGAAGGAGCTGTCAATTTCATGAACTTGAGTATGGTATTAAGAAACTGTATAGACCCTAATTGATTTATCCTTACTTTCAAAGGACATCATTAGCTAGCTAGCATACGTCAACATCAATCCAAATCAAATGTATTCCGCATATTAGTAAGTTTCACGGTCATATTTTCAAATTACTCTTAGAAAAAAATACCATATGAATACAATAAATCAGCACAACACAAGTTCATGATTAAACAGAACTACATGTACATCAATTAATGTGCTAATAATATTTCTTTTACAGAAATGTAGAATCTCAAGTATCAATAGTTACCAAACACTTCACAATACTCACAACAACAAAAATACCATGTAAATACAATAACTCAGCACAACACAAGTTCACAGTTAAACAGGACTACATCAATTGATGTGAAATGTTTATTTTACAGAAATGTAGAATCTCTTATCGATAGTTACCACCAAACCCTTCACAATACTCACAAAGATTATCCCTCTCGTGGTCATCTTGAAGATCGTTTCTGAGAAGAAGAGGAGCGTGACGACCGAGTCGACCACCAGCGTCATGTATTCCATGGAGGGTATCTTCTCAAATGTCTTCGGTGTATTGAAGCAGAGCGAGATGAAGCTGACCATGGCGGCTCCTCGGAGAAGCTTGCGTACCCATGGCTGGTTGACCCACTGGATTTTGGCGTTGTCGGTGATGTTTTCGTCCGCACCGTAGTCGGCTATGGCTATGTCATCACCGAGTCGTGTCGTACTCTGTTTTCTTTTCTTCAGCACCATGATGGTATGTCTATGTTATAATGCTCCTAGATGCAAACTCCTATACTATGGAAGACGTGAGCACTGTACTGATGTTGCATCCACTTCTTGCATTATGTTTACATAATTATCCTGCAAAAAAAAATTAAACAAAATGAATGAAGAAGAGTTGCAATTGATTTGGACCAATCAAAAGTACTCCAACCAATCGCAAGTTTGCGGTCTCCCATAACTTACATTATGTTCTGTACATACAGTAGCTGCGATTGATATCAATTGCAAATTATTTGTGATTAATCGCAACTGTTTATAAGATGGGGCTGTCCATATTTACTTAACTAAACAAGAGTAGAATGAAATTCTTCATCGCTGAAAGTGGGAATGTTCAATTTTTATTGGATATGAAAACATGGGAAATGTAAATACAAGTGAGAAACAAATAATAGCACATCACGTTGTGATATAATCCAAAAACTTTAATCAATGCTCGGTGCCTTTCAGGTACATGTACATGTAAGTCTCCTGCCATGTAAATACTTAGTTACTTACTACAAGTGCAACTGCATTGAGAGAAAGGCCTCGCTGAGAGTAATTAATGTAAGGTAGATTAAAGTCTTCACAAAGAAAATAACCATAGCTCAAATCTGCAACTTTCACTGTCAAATGTTTTCAATCAGTCGACTACAAGTACAATACCTCTAGAATATTAGCTCAGATTCTAGGAGCTTTTACTGAACAAATCATGGTGCAAAAAGAGGTTATCAAAACAGTACAACTGCAAGTACAAGAGAGAGGAAATAATAAAGAAAGGTCTTGAAAAAGATTATAGCAAAGCTTTGATTTCTTTCCTACAATATGCTTGCTTGAGATAAAATTCAATATAAAAACTTAGATAAAGAAAAGAGGGTCTTTAAATTCTTAATATTTCTTAACTTAACTCTTATCTAAACCCTAGATTAATCTATTTTATTATAGTAATACAATACCATATTTTAACGATAAAACAAAATATTGCAGAGAAAAGATTATTTTCAGTGAGCCTCAGGCTCAAACCCTCAGATTAGAAGAGTCTGACTTATCTTATTCTCAATCTCACTCACACTCACACAGTCAGGAATTATAAATAATGGCATGGCATTTAGCCAGACTACCGGTATATTATAATTTATATGATTCATTAATGCAAATGGTGTGATAGACCCAACAACACAAAGGCGGGATGAAATCTAATAAAAGAAAAACACAAAATTGTTCAACATGGTTCGACAACACACGTAATGCACAGCAGACATCAATCGTCAGCTGGAATGCAAATCCCTGCAACCCCATACTGAGCAATGCACTGAAAATAACTCCCCACACACGATAGCAATGAAATGGTATGCGAGTTATGCTCACACACACACAGACTGTACACACAACACACTGATGGACACCGCATCACCGGTATTCGGTTCGCCGTTCTAATTCTCCTCCATCATGTCATATGTCCATCATCGAATGGTTCTAAATATGTGTCATTCTCCCAAGTTTATTCATCCATAAAGATGCATAATAACCTCACATTCATCACATAATATACATGCAAGCTATCATTGGTGAGATGAAATCCTACCTGTTTCAGAGAAACACTGCAGACTCAGTCTCTGCAGTCGTCGACTTCTCCCTAGTCCTTATCGTGTCGCCATTTTCAGCTGCATATGGAAAAACCATTTCATTTCATGAAATAGGTATTATGAATATGAGTAAAATGAGTAATGCTTATATCATTATTTGTTTTTTTAAAAACATATACTTCAATAGCTCTACTATTGTCCGATTTTTCGAAGCGATATTTCTTCCACTACTGTGAGTGTCCATACTTTGTAATCACTTTCCCTTTTCACCGATAAACACGGGCTTGATAAGGATGTACACCCCTATTAAAAAATGAACTAGTCCGCTAATAAATTCTCCCCGTTTTTATGTAATTTATTCGTCGATCTACGGTAGATGAAAAACGACTATGTATTTACATTATATGCGACACGATTGCATGCAACAGAAAGGACAATATTTCTGGAGACCATTTTCATAGTCCTCTACTCCTCGTATATGATTATGAGGCCTATGAAACTTTGCGACTCAGTTGCGGAATAATGTTATTTGATTCTAAAACATGGGGAGTGTTATACTTATAAATATAACTTATTGCTTGATTTGCTTCGTATAAAAGTGGGAGTTGTAGGCATGATATATCTACCAAATTACCAATTACCATTGCTAACTTGAACTGTTCATAAGACACCGCAATGGCATACCGAGTCCGCAGAAAAAAGAAGACAAAAATAGAGGTACCGTGGTATAGTGGTTCATTCAATTGACTCTCAATGTAAGGGGCGGTGGCCTGAGGGTTCGAATTCTAGCACTGCGCTGACGTCCTTTGACAATACATTAATCTTCATTTACCAATCTCCACCCAGGTGGTAAATCAATGTATAACCAGCATGGGTGTCGATCCTTACGTAATACCTATTGTTCAGGGGGGGGGGGGTGAATGAATAGATCACCCCCCCCCCCCCCCCTGATGAATAGGTATCAGTGACAGATCGACACCCATGATAACCAGCATATACGAGCCTCATGGTTCAAATGGCACAAAATGGATCAATTTGTTTCCACTTTCTCGGATAATAAATATTTTTTAAGCACTGCATTACCAAAGTTTGTACAATAAAAAAGTTGCAATTATTAAATGATGTATACATACTTTCTTTAGTGAACATATAAATTTCATCATTATCAAAGAATTGTAGAAAAATTATCATTCTTAGTTACATATCACTTAAATATGCAAATCAGCCTATTTCCAGAATTTGAGACGCATTCGAGTGAATACTTTGATCAGGACAGCATGAAAACTATCATGCATGCATGTGTTACTAGTAAACTAGATTACTGTAATAGTTTATTGCATGGATTGCCAGATTCACAAATTTCCAAGTTGCAGCGGGTCCAAAATAAGTGTGCACGACTAATTTGCAGCCTCCCAAAACTCTCGAATAACCCCACTTCTAAAGGAATTACACTGGTTGCCAATTCGCCAGAGAATTACATTAAAAAAATTAATGATAGTCTTCAAAGCTCTAAATGGTCAAACTCCTAGTTACGTTACTGAATTGTTGCATATCAAATCTCAAACTCATGGTCGTAACCTTCGTAGTACACAAGACACATTTATGTTGCAAATACCCCCATATAAAACCAAAGTAACCCTCGGGGACCGGTCATTTCTCTGTGCTGCCCCTAGATTATGGAATAAATTACCACTAGAAATAAGGAAAGCCCCATCATTAGATAATTTTAAATCAAAACTGAAAACTCACTTGTTCATATAATATGTATAGCAAAGCATTTACGAGCTCTTGCAGCGCAGTAGAATATATCCACATAGTTATTGCGCTTTACAAATGAATATTATTATTATTATTTTATAAATTTGAGAAAAAGTGGAGGAACCTATAAAGAAGCAGAGTGCAATGACACAGAGGGAAAAGGGGGGAGAAATAGGATTGATTGATTGATTTTTATTCGACAAGCTTCCAACATACAACAATATACAATAATAACATATCAAAATAAATCAGCTTGAACAGGATAACCCACGATAGACAAGGAAGAATGAGAAGGAGAAAGATGAAAGGACAAGAACGCGGCCAAGCCGATCATCCGTCCATCGGATCCAGGCACGTGCCCCCCCCCCCCCAAAAAAAAAATAAATAAATAAATAAATAAATAAATAAAAATAAAACAACAAACAAACAAACATCAAACTCTGGCTACGGCCCTGATCTGATCTAGTTACATACCATGAAAGCCACTGTAGCTGTCTTCTTTTCACAATTATTATAGGGTGATTGTGTTCCCCTAAATAACTCTCCATTATATCTCTCACTTTCTGGTTGTACCGCATAGAGATGATAACAACTCTATGCTTTACTCTCATCTAGATGCTGAACAGGCGATGATGAGTATTACCATATAAGTAGAAGTACACATTTTATTAATAATTTATTCTCCTCTGGAGTATTCGATTATGACGTATTACTGCTATTTAAGCGCATTGTTGATCACGCGCGTGCAATGTTCAGCGCGCAATTCCATGGCAATCTACAAGTTTATCTTTTATGATTGTGTGCATGCTTGATCAAAACAAATAACATTAGGCTTTACATTACTAAAATGTTTATACAATTTAACAGTTTGTTATACTTTAAACATTTTCCTCTGATTTATATTTTTTTGAGGGGATGTCAAATTACTCTTTAGAATTTGTGACGTCACTGAATGAGCTCGGACTGATCATCACAAACGTAAGGTCTTTGGCCAACATGGATGCCTCTCGCGACCCTGAGACTGAAGAGACCAAGCGAGACAAAACCACAGCTAAAAAGCCGGCCACTAAAAAGCAACAACTGACAGATGCCTACACTCGTAATCAGCAAGAATCCAAGAGTTCTAATCGAGGCCAGAATAACCTAAGGCATGGGAAAGACGAGCGAGCAAACACTCTGACTCGACCAACCAGCCAGGATCTTGCGAAAGCTTCTTTTGGGAGCAGCTCACCATTTGGAGTTCGACATGGCTCCATCGGAAACAAGTCATCCACATCGGGATTAAAGAAAAGAATTAAGAAAATTGCCAATCATTCGCTAGCTCAGCCGCAGAAATCTAATCCTTCGACGACGTCTGCTAGTGTTACTCACGCCGAGGTTGTGGACGAAGTGGACTTCTGTGACGACGATGACTTGGAAGCATTCGACATCGACTGTTCTCCGTACAACGATGTTCAGGAATGCAATGAAGATGAGAATGAGAGAGAGGAGCATGGTGCAGATCGATCTCGAGGTGGTTTAGGTATCTTCCAATCAGGGCGATCAAGGCGAACAGTATCCCCTTATCCTTACAGACTCAGGCACAAGAAACAGACTCCCAATGAATGGGCCGTTGACGAGACCAATGACCCTTGGGAGGATGGCAGTTTCTTCGATGATAAAATGAGGGCATCACCGGCACTAGGATGCACCAGCCTCGATCTGGAGAGGAACGGTTACAGAGAAGAAAATCCAAATTTCCGATGGCATGCACATGATTCGATGGAAGGCCGTCTTAGTGATCTCAATCTCCAAGATGGCCGATACCCTGTGGTTGACGGTGACCATGGCAACCATCTGAAAACTTGTCTCAAGAGAAAGACAAACCAACGTCACGCTAGGAATGTGTCTTGGAATGATGGAAACAATGAATTCGATACTACCGCTGACAACGACCATGATACGGAAGACGACGACGGATGTGATAAAGTAAAAGACAAGGGCCAGTCCGACTCCTATGCTCTGGTCGAAGAACGAAATGAGGAGATTCCTCCAGACGTTTCCTTGCAACAGACTGACCCAAGTCAAGAATCGGTGGAACTGAAGTCACCAGCAAACTCCGTCTATTTATATGATGAAGCAGTTAGTCTGGAGGTAGATATGAAGGTGGGAGCCGGCACAGGAGAAATCCACAGTCCTCCTGTATCAGGTGATATGGTATGTCATGGTGATATTGATGCAGACAGATGCTTCGAGACAAAGACGAAGGGAGAAACAAAAGACGGTGTTTCCAAGTGCTGTCCGTCAAAAGGTATGAATCAAGGACCTGTTTCATAAAAGTTGTTATCAGTAACAAGTGTCAAAGTCCAATAATATTTTCATGAACATGTCCAATCAAATGCAGTTATTTGTAAAGCTTAATACAGTTTTCTTTTGATTTCAGAAGCCATCTGCAGAAGAAACGTAATGAAGATTTATACAGCATTTACAAAAGAGGGATACTGGCTACGGCCCTTGCGGCTGAAGATACATAGTTGATTGATACATTGATCTATTTTCTTCTCCATAATCATAAAAACTAATGATTTGCCATCTATTTCTTTCTCTCTCCCACTATATACCGCTGCCTGCCTTGCTCTTTTTATCTTCATTTCATATTTTCTCTTGACTTCTTCTGTGGTTTCCTAGACACCAATCATCCACTGCGCAGTCTGCTGCAGGAATGGACCGATGATGCCATCTCACAGCTGACCGATGATGAGAAGTTCCGTTTGATAAAGGAACATGAGCATCTCCAGATCGAACGCTACGACGATCCTCATCTCTGCCGAGCCGATCGCATCAGGCTCCTCTGGGAAGACTGTGCAAGGAAAGAACGACTGCTTCATAGACTACGACCTAAGTCAGCAGCAAAGAGCCTCATGGCGGGCAGTAAAGGTTCAGTTCTCACTCCTAATGTGAATAGATACAACCATTATAACTACTAAATACTTAGTACTGAATGTGAACGGATGGATGACGATAATGTTCGGTGTTGTCAATATACAGTGCAAGACTGAGACGCAGGAAGAGATACAATTAACAACTAAATTATTCATACCTCTAAAAAGTTTTTAAGTATGTGAATATCGCTTTGTCCCGATTTACGATTCTTGAGAATGTGATTATCAAAGCTTACATCTAAAAGTCTGATTACGAAGAAAAAAAAAACATTAACTTTACAAGGGGTATGAATAAGCTCAGCTGGCACCTCCGATCGGTCAATAATAGAGAGATACCTGTATGCCAGTGATCTCAACCGCCTCGTTTTTTAATAGAAACTTTTCAACAAAAAGGTCTTTGGGGGAAACAAACCTAACATACTTCGTTTCGCCATATTGACAGAAGGTAATTGTAGCGATTCGGGTAAAACGTAAATTATTCCTATTACTGAATTCTTCTTAATATCAAAATATTGTTGAATGTTTTTTGTGGTTATTCGTTACAAGAATTTGAAACTACGATACTCGCTTTTGTGTTATCATTTGATAGGATTCGATTGTTATCAAAATACGAAGGACGAAATGAGAATGTATTCTTTTTTCCAATCATTAGAAATAATCTATGACTATTACACTCGCCAAACAAGGGACTAGTTTCATAAAACCTTTTATCAATACAAATTTACTCACATCAATCAACTGCAACGATTTTAGTACCTTGTAATAACAGTAACTCTTTTCATTGACATCGCTTTTTATTAATGAAACAAGGCCCATGCAGATGCTCGTTATTAGTCATTTATGGGTTTTATTCAAGATTTTGTTAGCCACTCGGAGGGGTCCATGCCCTTCAATGATGTGGCAAGATTATGTCGTTAATTTCATCTGTAATACGAATATTAGTGTTAAATTTATCGGCAAATATGCACATGGTCTCATTCTACCCTCCATAAAAAGAGCTGACTGAGCTGATTATGTTCATAACAGCTCTGTCACTTTCTTTTCCATAATCCTGTTAAATGTGTGCGTCCTTTAACCATGATGATAAAACAAGACAATAATATTACCGAATTCATTTAATCGTATTTGGAGAAACTTTAACATGCATTTGAAGAAGTGTGTGTAGTAAGATGAAAGAAAATTTCCTGTCAATTTTTTTTGTTTTTTTGTTGTAGAAATGAATTTTTCTTAAAAACTTCAAGTCAGATGAGGTTTCCAAACGTTTATATTTGAACATGGTGACATTTAATAATCACATCAATGTAGAGCAAATAAATAATACATATTATATATATATATATATAGAGAGAGAGAGAGAGAGAGAGAGAGAGAGAGAGATTTATATAGAGATAATTAAAACAATTGAAATAAAATCCTTGACAATTCTTCTCTTAACTCTTGCTCTGAAGGATTTTTTTTTCAATTGCTTTAATTATTATTTGTATATTGCTGTGACGGAGGATTGTCAACTCAAAAATATATATATATACACACACATGCATCTTTTTTTATACTAAAGATCGGACAATAGCCTAGAAGTTTTTATAGCACACAACTAGACACTCCGACTCATTCCTGCTCGATTTCTCTTCCTTCTCCAATTCCCCTTTTCATTTCTCTGTCATACCATATATTTTAGGTCTATATATATTACATACAAAATATCAATCTTCACATTGAGCTTCTCTCGCTTAGCATTTAACTTCTCTCATTCATATCCTCCTTGTTCAGATTTGTATATTTATTTAGAATTTGAAACAATGTAAATTTCTTTAAAAAGGCGAATTCCCAAGTATAATTATCAAAGATTTGTTCTTTATTTCTTTAATATATACATTACAGTATGGTATTTATTATATATTTATTTGAATCTATTCATGACTTGCATTTCTGTCAAATAAAGACACAGTGGACTTCCAAACCTTGCCATTTGAAAATGATTGTATTTCTCTTTATAAATCAATAACACAAGTCTACAGATAGGTTTGCACATGTCTGATGTTCTAACAAATACATTGCTAAATAGAAATAGACTGCCATATTATCAAATTAAAACATTCATCAAAAATACATACATGTAGATGTATTGTCTTCTGTTATGTAATATATGTACATATTCCATTCTATAGCAGAAAAAAGAAAAAATTATTCTGTCAGCTGTTATTTCTATTTCAAATATATCTATCCATATAACATTAATGCCTACCTAATTGTCATTGTCTAAAAAGCTGGGAATATGGAGTACATGTCATTTGAATAGGTTCCCCCATGTGGGACTATGAATCACTCATCAAAACAAGTGCATAAAGAAAACCTAATTTTTGACATATAGTATGGCTGGCCAGATAAAATCTACCACCTCCTAGCTTGACACACAATTATTTAGACAAGTCAAATTTATTTAACAATCTAAATACATCCACAACAAAATATAAATAGTCAGTCATATAAATTTCCACTGAAGATATTCACTTTGCGGAATGTTCCTGTAAGTTTTAAAATCTCTTATGTACATAGTTGCAATTACTATGAAATCTTTAATAAGATATTAATTTCATAATAACACAAATTTGTATATTCATTCAGCAAAAGAAATATGTTAATTTCATGTTTCAGAGAACTTAACACTTGGTGGTCCATATAGATTACAGTAAAAGAGGAAAACATATGCTGGGGCTGTATTCTAAAAACTATGTTATCTTTCATGTTAGTGAAAATTATGTTATTTGTCATACCAAGTTAAAGTTAAGTAATATAAACACTTATTATCGATGCTTACACCAATTCCTCTCTAGGCTGTATGCATACACTGCAAGTGTTGAACAGAAATTAGCCAATGACAAGGTTTGTTATGACAATTAACTTTTTTTTTTTACTAACCTTACATTTAACATAGTTTTCAAAATACCATTTTGGTATTTTTTATCCTAATGTTAAGAACATATGAGTATATAAGAACATAAGTATACATACCTGTATATGAAATAAGTTTATAAAATATGTTCTTATATACTTATATACATGTACATACAATTATATAACAACATAAGTATAAGAACATACTAAGTATATGATCTTATATACTATATATATATATATGATTATATAACAACATACATAAAAGAACATAAGTTTATATTCTTATAAGTAAATAAGAACATAAAGTATAAGTTCTTCTTCTTCATGTTCAATAAAAAGAAGAAGAAGCTGGAAAGAAGGCAACCATAGGAACCTACAATTTTAAGTCCTATCAGAGGGACTTGGCAATGAGGATTACTGTCTTACCAAAGGGCACTGGCGCATCAACTTGGTTTGAACCCAGGACCTCCCAATTACTAGACCACAACCCTACCACTGCGCCATCATGCCTCCTCTTCACTATATATGAAGCATCGGTGTAATGTCTCTCTTAGGAAACTAAAGATTTGATTTGATCCGGAGTTCTCTTGACTATAGATCCAGGTTCGGTATAATCATTTGCAGGGTGGTTGATGGCTGTATGTAGAAGATCATATGCACTGCAGATAAGGGCTACGGCTCTCTTGTGGATCTTCTCCCTGTGGATTAAAACAGAAGACAGGTACAAGTCCAACTGGTTTGACTCCTCTAAGCCTCGTAATGATGAGAAGATTGTGTTGTGCAACAATTATAATAATACTATTCTGTGTTTATATAGCGCTTAATACACCGACGATGTCTCTAAGTGCTTTACAGACAAGTAGGCCTAGGGTTTTAAAAAACAGAAGAAAGAAAAGGTCAAACTTACAAAGGATCCACTTTTTCAAAACACTACACAAATTACCATTCGGTAGTTTGAAATCAACATGTTTTGGTGAAGTTGCAAGCTATAATGGTAGCATTATTTATACCTACATAACAACCACACTCTACTCTTACAAGCCTAAATTCACATGAACTGCCAAAAGAAATAACTATCCAAATTCTCTTACTCTGGGCGACATCACTGATCAAAGTGGGGATGAAAAGAGTAGCCATAAAGCGTACACACTTATCTGTGTGTTTTAGGATACAAAATATGAAGTCCTTATCAAAGTACTTCAGTATTCCCCTCCCATGGCAGTTAACTGTGTCATGCGTGAACGAGCCTTTAAAGATGATGATGGTAATTGTAATATTTTAATTTACATAGCACTCCTAAACATATTCCATACTTTCACAGCCCTTTATTAAGGGTTAAAACAAAATTCAATCAGAATTTCATGACCCTTAATTCTTACCTGACTGTTGTACTATGTAGAAGCTTGATCTGTGGCATTGTGAAGCTATCAGGGGAACCAAGGAAGGAATCAAACCGATTCTGATCCAAGGAGAGAGAAAAAGAAAGAGCAAGAGATGGTGAATCAAGATGAAATAAATGAGATCGATTCACAGCTAAGTATCGCTGAATGAAAATATTGGTGTTTCCACACCAATACTGGAAATAGTATCAAACCTTTAAAAATCCCTATATTATATATCTCTCTCTCTTTCATTAACTATTGTGTTATGTATAGCTTTCTTACATCACTCAATCAATTCACTTTAATGCGATTCACTGATAGTATGCTATCCCTTGAGATATTAGAAATAGCAGCTCAGTTGAAGTGTTAAAAAAAAAAATCAAATAAGTCATCTGTTTGATGTGGCCTGTAATTAATTGCTGCTTTTTTCTATGATCTATCCTACTTGTGTTGTACTTTTGTGTGTAAGTGCTTCATATGATTTCTTCTTTTGCACTAGCACACCTTGAGCAATTGATTTCAAGTAGATATGGCACCATTAAAATACTTATTATCATTTTTATGTCATCAATATCTTAGCTTGATCTATGCTGGTTTTATCTCATTAGCATACTGAGGGCAAGCTACAACCCATAGCCTTAGGCCTCAAATACTTTTGTAAGAGTCTTGCTGTACCAAGCAGAGCTGCTTTATTAGTAGTATTATTATTTGTATTATTATTATTACTATTGTTATTATTATAATCAATTCAAAGTCTACTAACATGTTTAACAAAATAAGATAAGACTACTTACAATGCCATCTCTTACTGAGCTGGAATCCATTCCATGAACAGATGACAGAGGGCCCTGCATAGAAGAGATCAAACATAGGAATGATTTGCACAGATCACAGTATGACAGCGAATGAGTAAACTCAATGCCCATAGAATGACAAGTCCTTGGTAGTGATATAATCATCATCATTTAGTAAAGTCAGCATTTTCACTTTTACGCAGGTCTACAACTTTACTCAGTATACCTTCGTCTACTATCTCCACATTCCAAGTTTCTTATAACAAATTATTGAGTGTCACATGACTCCATTTTAGCCAATAGGATACTTGCTGACAATGACCCTATTTGATATAATAACGGGTTCAGGATGATTCTTAACCTGTATCTCTCAGAATGAACCCAATTACCAGAAGCAAACTAAAATTCAAAGACAAACAAATGAGGAGCGGTGGCTCAGAGATATTAGTGGTAGAGCATTGGGTTTGAAACCAATTCGATGCACTTGTGCCTTTTGGTAATGCATTAATCCTCATTACCAAGTCTCTTAGAGAGGACTTAAGGCTGTCCGTCCCCTAGTTGCTTACTTACACGCACACATATGCTTTCTTAGCAGTCAGGTTAAAAAAACTAACTAACAAACTAACAAACAAGTGTCCTAATAGCTTACCTCTGTAGTCAAATGTTGCTGTGCAATGCTGTATATCTGGAGCAGCCCAACTCGTGTTAAAACAAACGATGCCTGCTCATTCACTAAGGTATCCACATGAGCATCAACCTGTTTAATAAAGATATCAACAGTCACATTGATGCACAATCTCGCTTGTCTATCATAATCATTATTGGTATGACAATATCCTTTTTCTGCAGCAGGAATTCAATAGAAGTTTAATGATGATTAGTTCACTCATGCTTCGTTACAAGTCACTGAAATTGGGAATTTTTAAAGATATTTTTTTCATTCATTCATTCATTTTTATTTATACAGGGTAGCTCTATCAGTAAGAACACTCCTCTTCCGAAAGACCCTGTACAATTTTAAGGTTACAAAAAATTGCATGCACCAAGGTTTAAGTACGTAGTATCATATCATAATCACCATCATCATCATTATCATCCTAATGCTACAAACCTGTGCTTCAAGCATCTCCAATCTCTGATAGAGTCGTCTGCATTGCATATAGTCAATTGATCATACATACAGCCATATCATCACCACCATCATCACCACTATCATCACCATCATCTTCCCCATCATTGTTATCATTATTATCATCCCAATCATCCTCATCATCATCCCAATGTTACATACCTGTGCTTCGAGCATCTCCAATCTCTGATCCGTATATTCATAGAGTGATAGCGTCGTCTGCATCGCATACAGACAGTTGATCATATACGCAGCCATATCGGAAGGGTTTAGTTTACTAGCTGATAGAGAACACATCTGAAGCAACGGATCCAACACACATCCAAGGATCTAAAGCAGAAAAATAACATTTTCATATTTGATTATTAAAACATCCCTCTGAAAATGAGGTGTTTTTAGATTCACAGTGTCCGCAATACCATAACTTTAGTTTATCGCTGCACACAAAAGCAACAACTCACAAGAGAGCCCCAATTTTATCAGTTTTTAAGATCAATAATTATTCTGAGCATATCTGCAAATTACTGCAGAGAAATGCAAGGTGATTTTCGCTGCAAAACTTGCATTAGTTTCAGTAGCACTGGATGCAGTGAACCAAAGACCTCAAGGGCCCCGTTTCCTCAAATTGGTTATCAATAACAAAAGCTTACATTTCTGTGACAAATTTGCTCTTAGCCAATCATTGCAATTGAACTATTTCAACTGCAAGTCCTCAAAATAGCTGCAAATTTACAGTTGCCTATCCTCAATGACCAAAGTTGCAATCAATATCAAAATCAACACAGAGTTGTGATTAATTCAAATTAATCAAAACTCTTTTCATAATGAACTAGTATTTGAATATGGAGGAGGAAAATGCATGGGCTAAGTACCTTGGCAAAGTCAGCTTGTCTGGTATCCATGGAAACCACAGATGAATCATGGGAAGTGAGAATCTCTCGGAGCAGACTCAGCGTTTGGGTAAGTGAGCCTGTAGGTCCTAGATCAGCTGGGGGAAGTTCCACCTAGAGAATAGACAGGTCTTATGTTAAGTGTATTCTTGCAAATTTCAATGAATATTTCATGAACATCATTTTAAGATGAAACTTTTCACCATAATTTCTAGGTTTTTTGTTCACAACAATCTCCTTAAATATAGTCAAAGACTAATTTCATCATTTGAGTAAACTTTGTCAATTGGTGATTAAAACACAGAAAATCATAATGCACTAACACAAGACATGTTATTATGCCTATTAATTTGCCAAAGTGGCAAATTATGAATACATTATGACTTTGATGACAGAACAATACAATTTTGTATTTTGTTCACATCACAATGAGTTAACCATACATTACCTTATCAACTAGCTTTGATTACATCACAATGACATCACCATATCAACTAGTTTTGATGACATCACAATGAATTCACCATACCTTATCAACCAGATTCAATGACATCACAATACTTTATCAAATATTTTGGATGACATCACAATGAAATCACCATACCTTATCACTAGTTTTGATGACATCACAATGAGTTCACTATACCTTATCAACCAGTTTTGATGCCTTCACGTTCAGGGCATTGAAGAATACTTTCTGCGCAAACTCCTCCATCTCCTCCAGTGTGGCTAATAAAGAAGCTTCCTTGCTCAGGAGCTGACTGCAGATCAACAAAAATAAGATGACATACAATCGGTTTGGATGTCTAGACACTTAAAACACACATAAAGAGTTCTCTTTTGCCCTCAGATTGAACACTAAATATTATTCAAAGAGCACTTAAATACCATCATGAATATTTGTCCTATATTTAATCCAACAAAATTCTTAGAAGATTTATGAAATGTTGCTTGTAGACTTCTTCATATTGCCGTCTTAAATCACTGTACAGATACATAACCTGTCTAAACACCTAACGTCTGGGTAAACTTGTTGTACTTTTTTCCCCAGTCCTTTAACATACCTGTATATGACTCATTCACCAAATTAAACATTTAAAACATGTATCTCCACAGGGAAGTGTTTCACAAAGACTAAGATCGACTTTAAGTTGGACTCAACTATGGCAGGCTGTTCATGCCACTGTTTGCTTTCATCATTTACTGGTATTGGTCTGTCAAGGGACGTACAAATCATGATCACAAATCTACAGAATTTATATTTTATGATAATTCATTATCAAAGGAAAAAATATTATCTAGAGAGAGCAAACAGTGCATTAACAGCCTGCCATAGTTAGGTCCAACTTAAAGTTGATCTCAGTCTTTGTGAAACACCCCCCCCCCCCCCCCCCTGGGTTATCAAGGTTATGACTCACCCTATTGTGTATCTGTAGAATTTATGTATATTTGTAAGCTTATAGAGTAGAACTGGTCCAGGCTCGGCTACAATCACCTGCTCTACACGAACCTGAAATACGTAGAAACAATGGAGTATTACACTTTTCTGACCATCTACTGGATAACATCATTAACAATGTTCCACATTTAAATCAGGTAATTATCAGGCCTGGGAGTGGCAATATTTTGTATTCAGAGCTCAGGTAATACTCGGTACACTAATTATAATCTATAAGAAATCAAGGTAGGTTTTACAATAAATTGTTAATATTTTATATTAAAGAAACAAAACACACACACATACACAAACACTCGCACACATTTTGCAGACTGAATACTTATTTCAATAAATTTTGAAATAATATCAAGGATGCTTTTTTGAAACTTCAATTCCATAATTCACTATCCGGCTCTTTTGGGGTCCCTTTTTGACATCATTGCACTCTTCATAACATAATGAAAACAGATAATGTAATTCATCTAAGATCGCCAATTGCCGAATTTGATGATTCCATCCAACAAATAATTCTGCTGCAATACTTGTAAAGATGAATGTGCTGAATTTAGAGCAAGATTTATGCCTTAAAGGAAACCGAACCCCAAGTAATAACTTTACTTATTCCGAGAGATTTATTATATTATTGCCCATACATCTACAAGATTCTCCACTAAAGTTTATGAGAGAGGAATAAAGCAAAAATAAAGTACAGTTTCTCAACACGACATGGGCATCGCCATTTTCTTGATAATGTGACGTACTATGCGAAGTCGTTTATCAAGTAATGTATTCAAATTTTTTGGATGCTTCTTTCCCAGACGTGTGTGGTGATGAAGCATTTCATTCACCTGCTAGTATCCTTTGTACTATAATTGCCCGAACGCAAATTGCATAAATGGGTTAGTTCTCTTCTGGGGTGAAGGTTTCTCATAAATGAAATAGATTTGTCAACTGCTATAGTGTAGTATTTATAAATGAATTTTGTTACAATTGTGCCCCTATTATTTATTTTTCACCTAGTATAATTTCTATCATCTCAGTTATTATTTTTTTAATTGAAAAGTAAAGGTTTCGTTATTGATTTAAAAATCCTTTCCAACTAAAGCTTGGTGCATGATACATGTACAACTTCAACAGGTACGTCACATTTTCAAGAAAATGGCTGCACCCATATCATGCTGAAAGGCATCAAATCATGCCAGGAATATCTTCATTTATATATCTCTTGTACATTTTCGTAAGGAATATTGTACATCAAAGGGCAAGAATACATCTCATTTTTTAGAATACCTACACTTATTCTTTGGGTTTAGGTTTCCTTTAATCCATGCCTTCTCAACTAGTTTCTTAGAAGCGCCAAAACAAAATTTTATTGAGGTTGAAGTGCCAACCTGTATGTTTGGTGACTGTGTTTCGAGGGAGCGTAGCGACCGAGCCGATAGCGGGTGGGGTCCAGGGGGCGAAGCCCCCGGAAGCTAATGGATTTTAGGGCTTTTTTAAGGCCCAGATGTCGCATTTTTAACACCTTTTTGTTCCATAAAACAGCAATCATAATTTCATATTGATGTGAAATAATTAGTACAATTCCTGGCTAAAATCTACACTGGAAGTTAATTTATATGTAGTTATTTTGGTGCAATAAACACGGAAAATGTCAAAATGAAGTGAAAATAAAACAAACAAAATGGCCTGCTTACGTTTTGGGCTCAACTTCGACTGCAACTTTATGATTTTGCTGAGTTTTTTTATTTTAAAATATTCTTTTTTTATTTTTTATTTCTTGAATTTTATTTTTTATTTATTTTTTATTATTTTTTTGGAACAGCCGCGCGCCACTTTGACTGACCGCAAGCGCCACGAGTGGCGCGCGCGCCGCCAGTTGAGAAGGCCTGCTTTAATCCATATGCCAATTCGATAAAAAATATAGGAATCGTAGCAGGTGGTCATGGAAAATCATTTGAGATAAATAAAACTTTATGATCAAAGAACAAGAGAAGAAACATGAACAGATATAATTAAAACCTTTATCATAATGTACAAACCTTGAATGGTCTGCAGATACCCTCTGTAATATGGCTCAGAATCTCCTGAATTTCTTCTTCTCGTGCTGATATTGGAAAGCAAATCAAAGCAAGGGAGAAAAAAAGATACACAGAAAATAAAAATTTCCTCCATATATCACTAGCGACAAGTTTGCCATTATTGGCTTATCATACAAACAGAACGACAGCTGCGGGTCTGGCACTTTCTTAGCGTTTAATCATTTCAAATAAATATACATCAGAATTTGCTATATCAGGAAGGTCTTAGGCAACTCACAAAGTGTGGAAGTTATCTTATTTTCTCAGCGTTTCATCAATTTACATATATACATCAGAATTAACATCAGGAGGGTCTCAGGCAACTCACAGAGCCAGTGCGTTAGCTATTTTCAAACACCATGACAAATTTACTGTGAAATAAACTTTAGATTTGAAACAAAATGTTGCAAATAACGTTTGAACTGTATCATTTCAGTTTAGGAATACCAAGAGATAATCTGGGATATATCATTATCCATTATTTCTAATTCTTAATATGGTCTTTGAGCTAAATTGTAATATTGCTTTATTGTCAATATGGTTGTATACCTTACTAAAGTATGTCAATCTACTTTATTGCATTTGAATATGAAATGAATTTCTTATCATACAAAAAATTGAATACAGAACATATGAGTGCAATATCTTACACTGTGCTAGTCTTAGCAAGGTCTTTATATGACCTTAATATTGTCTTTTATAGCTCAATTGAAATATCGTTTTGTGGCCAGTATGATAACTTCCTTTACTAACATATGTTAATTGTATTTAAATATGATACAATTTTTTTATGAAACAAAATGATAAATACGGAACAAAAGAGTGCGATAACTTACACTGTGCCGATGCCAGTCGCAGCAAGGCGTCAAGGTGCTCCTTCTCTGATGCTGAGGCTTGATGTAACCATGCCAACATATCACCGACATACCGCATTGGATCATGGGAATGTAATTCGATTGGACGTGGGGTACCTCCTCTGCCTGATTGAACACAAAAATTATTTTTCTCCTTCAAATCAAAAGCAGAGATTGTGCATTGGATCCAACTACTATACTGTGAATGACAACCGAAGTGCTTTTATATTCATCTGATTTTGATATATGGTGGCAAGTGCAACGTCTTTGATTATTTGCCTTTTCATACATTACCAAGAATTAAATAAATATAAACAATGGCTCACACTAAAACTGCCATTTCCTTGTCTGTTTCAAGCTGCTTTTTAGGGCTGTCGATATTGATCAGGTATACTAAAACCGAGGTTGTTTGTCGATAGCGTACTATGGAACAAAATTAATGTTGATTATGGCCAGAAACGCAAGTAAGGATTAGTGTAGGAAAAGGGCAAAATTCATGTTGCCAACCTGATGCTGACTTTATGACAATAGCGATAGTTTAGTGTACATAGCTATAGGTGCACGAAGGGAGTTTGTTGAAATTAGTGACACTCTAAAACACAAGAAGAGGAAGAAGAAGAAGAAGGAGAATGAGAAGAGAAGAGGAAGAGGAAGAAAAAAAAGAGGAAGAAGAAGGAAAAACAAAAAAAGAGAATAAGAAAGTCTGAGGAATACGAGATAATACTCACCTCCTCTTGTCAGCGCATCAATAAATCCTCTCACCATGGCTGTTCTTCTAGCCGTACCAAACTCATCTAAAGCATACCTATAGACAATAGATTACAACTGGATCAAATATAAATCTTGTGTAACATCAGTGACAAACCCAGCATTATCAATGACTACTGCGAGCTAGGGAACATGGCATGTTATGTCAATACACCAACTAATTTGATCTTTTGAAGTCAACCATACAAGTGGCTATAATGCATGTGGAGCATATCATGAAATGCTTTGTTTAATTGTGCAGAAGAGAGGTGCTATATGAGAGGTGTCATGGGCTAGTGGATATGTCCCCGGACTGTGCATCATATGGTTCACTGTTTGAGTCCTGCCAGGTTACTAATGTCCTTTGGCAAGACATTAATTTATATTTGCTACTCTCAACCCAGGTGTTAAATGGGTACTGGTAGGAAGGCATTCCTTAAATGCCGTGAGGACTGAAATCGGTAGCATGGCAGAGCCGTAGTAATATTTGAGTGCATTGAGCACCTTGCTGAGCACTGTGGTGTATATGTGGGTTATCAAAATAAAAGAATATTATTAAATAAAAAAACCTTCGAATTGGAGGGGATTAAAGTTGTATAAAGAATACACCAAATTAGAACCATTGTAGTCGATTTTAATATTCAAGAGAAAACAATTGAGGAAAATATATCAATCAATAAAGAGAAAATACAGGATCATATGTGATCAAGATTGAACAAAGTTGGTCAAAACTGTAAGTAAAATGATTGTCGCCGCATTGTGTGTAAGCGTGCCCCTCCCGTCTGTTCTTGATGCAAGCTCTGACAGAAAGTGTGTAGGAGAGTCACAAGCTATGCAAGTTAATACGCTACACTTCTCGCAGTGTAGTGTGCCTGCATACATAACTGGTAATCTTCCTGTACAGATCTTCAGGTTAGGCTGCATAGCCCTTTGAAGATTAACAGAAGAACAAGAAGAGCTCACCTGAACAAGACTGGTCTGTCTTGGAGTGCTTCCATGGCCTTACAATGGAGCAACGTCACCTCAAAAGAATCTCCTGTCATGCTTCGACATTCACCTTTTATACATACAAAGAAAACATACAGGTTAGCAGTACAAGTAGGAAAATACTTAAAGGAGAAGAATCAATGAAGGGTGTGTTAAAGATAAAGAAAGAGAAAGAGGGTCAAATATAGAGTGAGTGTGTGTGAATGACAGAGAGATAGCTATGCATGTATTTTGGTGAGACAAACTGAGTTTTAGAGAGATAATTGGACAGACAGAGAGAGAGAGAGAGAAAGATACAATAGAACAGAGAGAAAGAAAGATATATATATATATATATATATATATATAATTTGGTAGAGAGAAAGAAAGAGAGATAGAGATATATATAATGGGGTAGAGGGAAAGAGAGAGAGAGAGAGGGGAAGAGATAGTATGTGTGTATGTATGCAAGATCAATTTAGTAGAGAGCCCACTACACTGTCACCATGAATAATTAACATTCAAACACGATTACACTTCAATTTAATTATTCTTTTCTTTCTGAATTAAGTATGATGATGCTACACAATCAGAAAAAAAGAATGGACTAACATCCCCCTCCCCCCTCCCCTTCTATAAATGAAATAAAAAGTAGTACCTTGTGTCCATCTGTACAACCTTTCATATGCTGTCTCCTGATGTAAAGCCATGGATTCCATGATCTCGAGACTAAAAAACAAACAAACATACAAGCAAGCATGCATATTAAACCCAGTCCTTTTGAAACATTTTGCCTGTACATTGCCACACACACACAACCCTTTGTTATCTTTGTAAATTCTTTGAAGTTTGGAGCAAAACATTAAGCAGGAAGAACCCGATGGTATAGCAGTTATACCGTTAAAGACCCTATCCGATGAAAATACAACTTGATATGAATGGAAAGTTTAATGAGTGTAAAATACAAATATAAAGGAATAACAAATAATTTCCCTTTCAGTATTGCACAAAAGCGTATTAAAATCTCATTATCTACACCCCTACAAAATTAGAGTGACGACATAACATGTGGACCCGATCGACTCGCCTATATACTGTAGCTGAGGCAATGAGCTGTGCTTAATTAATGGAAAGTCATTGTGAATATGCGTACTCCACATGATATGATGTCATCAAGTTGATAGTTAGAATTTTAAGTGGACAATTTCCAATTTTCAAAGCTTTAGACATCAAGTTTTCAGAGAGCTGTTACTCCTCTGACAGACACTAAAATAATAGCATATAATTGATATCGTAGATTCATAGTAATCAATGGCTCATAAGCTTTCCATTGATATATATATTAAATCTATTTCATTTTTCACTTCCAACATCGAATTTAATACTGCAAAATGACTCCCTTCAAGCCTTATGCAGGAAAAATGTAACCGTGATGTAATCAGTCTCTTTAATAATTGCAGTACTTACCCAGCTAGCTGCAGAATCTTAGTAACACCTTAAAATCTTGAGAATGTTTACAATGCTATCTGTTGATTGGGTCTTACTAACACCTTAAAATCATTGATCTTTTCTTTATCAGGGTTAAAAAAGAGTGCTTACCCTGCTGTCTGCTGGTTGGTCCTCAGTAACACCTTACAGTCATTGTGAATCTGCTTGATCCTTGTCAGAGAATGAAAGAAATTCTGAAGAAAAAAAAAAACAATCACAACATTATTTAGAAATCAGCTAAGAATTTCCCTCATTGTCCCCCATCCACTTCTATTCAATTCAATTCAATTCAATTCAATTCAAGCCAATTCAATTCAATTCAATTCAATTTTCAATTTTCATTTCTATTTATTTCACAGATTCATGAAAAGACAATATAATTACAATCAAATATAAAAGCATTAAAACAAAAGATGAACCTGCAGAGGGGTGATAAAAAACCACAGAGGCTTATTGGGGATCATCCCCTACTTAAAACTAAAATATTAAAATGCAATAGCTTTTGTTTATAATTATACAATGAACACATACAAATATATATATATATTACAAGCAAATCTATGATTAAAAAGTAAAGGTTTTGCAATTGAATTACAAAATTATTCCTAGTAGAGCTTTACTTGGATATACTGTTTAATTCAATGAGGGAGTTTACAGATACAATCTGCGCATGGGCAGATAAAGGTCATTTGTACCAAAATGGTAAAACCCACAGAGATGAATACTGGATATGCGCTCATGAAAGTTATGTAACATTATTCATTTATGCACCAACGGTACATTCTATGATACGCAGGTGGAAGTATTCTTTTCAAGAGGTCAAAGTAAAGGTATTCATGAAGCACATCTAGGACTTTGGCAGTTATTATTCTAAGATGCTCAAAGTGGAACTTCTCCATGTGTAAAAAATCTGTGGATATTTGGGGTCATTTGTACCATGTGCTATCTGTAAACTCCCTTATTACAGAACCTTTACTTTTCAATGAAGGAAATTAATAGTCGAGGTGGTAAAAATTGTATTTAGTGGAAATCATATAAACAGGAGACAATTGTAACTCATTTATTTAAAAATGCTAGAATATAGCAGTTGACAAATCTATTTCATTTATGCAATTTGCATTGTACAATTGTACATGTACAAGTTTGCCTAGTTTATCACATTTTCCAGAACATGGCTGCACCCATGTCATGCTTGAAAGGCTAAAAGGCATTACATCATGCAAAGAATATCTTCATTTATATATCTCTTGTACATCAATAGACAGGAATAAACCTCATCTTTCAGCATACCTACACTTATTCTTTGGGGTGAGGTTTATTTTAATCAAATAATACAATACAATATTTACCTTTTATATAGCGTTTAATACAAATGTCTCTAAGCGCTTTACGAATATACTATTACCCCAGTCATTGGATTTAGTGCTTGCCCGCACACAATGTGTGCACAATTTCCACTCCCTGGGGAGTATTCCAGACAGGCTATACTTGACGCTCAAAAACTGTTTGACCACCAATGACGGTCGCATCCTAACGGGTACCCATTTGACACCTGGGTGGAGAGTAGCAAGTGCAGGTTAATATCTTGCCATAGGATATTAGTGCCATGCATTCGAACCCTCGACCTTCGCATTACCAGTCAAGCGCCTTAAACCACTCGGCCACGACACTCGATACTATTATGTTAGATTGCTTCACCTCTTGTAATTGTCCATCTCTTGTTCCCCGTAGCACCCTTGCTTCTTCAGGTTTCAGCTGGTACTTGGCCAAGAATGCATCGGCCACCCGGGCTCTCATATCTAGTCTCTGACTGTAAACAAAACACAAACACTTCAATGTAGATTCTCTAATCATTTATAATGGTTAGACAGACATAAGCATCCAATATTGAAAATTATTTAATTAAACTAATTTTTGTCAACCTTCCCTATACACAGAGTTGCCCTATTCACAAGAGAGGGGGGGGGGGGTTAACAAGCCAATTTTCTTCAGTCTCTGATAGAGGCGGTCAGTGGAGCCATATGTAGTCTCGGTGGAACAAGTGTCAATATCAGAGACTGAAGCTTACAGTCTAAATAATGATAGGATACCTTGTAAAATAGCTCCAAAGCTTTATTCAAAAAGGGAATTTTCAGGAATTTCCGTCTGATAGCAAGAGAGTAGAATTTCACAAGACAAATGGAGCATTTAATTTTAATGCAATGAATAGATTTTGTTTGCCACTTTGCCCAGGGAAGCTTTAAGCTTATGAGCAATAATGTTGTTCTTTCTAAGGCCCTGCAAAAATTAATTACGGTATCTACAATGTTACTCTTAATCGCCGTTCGTAGAAGATGATGAAATGAGTAGACTGTATGATAAATCATCCTAGATACAAGTAGAATTACATCCTAGTACAGTAATACCTGTCTATTAAGGCCAATCAAGGGGGAAAGAAAAAGTGGCCACTGTAGACAGGTGGCCTTTTTAGACAGGTTCTACAACACATATTTCTTTCTCAAGGGAGACAAAATATATGGCCACTATACACAGGTGGCCTTTATAGAACAGTGGCCACTAAGACGGCTTTGACTGTCTTTTGAAAATATCACTAGTTAACATGTTAAGAAAGACATAAAATAGGACTAACCCTTCTTTCTGGAGGTCTGTCGTTTTGTTAATCAGATCAGAAGTTTGGTCTCTGGCAAGCTGTTGATTAAAACAGAGAATAGGTTTTACAACAAATATATGTCACATCTCTGGTCTTTAGGCAGTCAAAAGCATGTGTTTTTATGTTCAGGGCTGAGGCATTTAACGGAATTCGCATCATTGAAGCTAGTAAAGAAATAACTGCCAACATAGTCTGTCAAAAACGAAATGGTTGGCAGCAGCTTCATATAAGTTGCACAATAAAACCTTATAAATCAGAACTTGGTAGGAATTAATTCCTTGAAATACTAAAGCGCCATAAAGGCAGCCATGCTAAAGCATGGGTAATAGTTGAGAATCAGCAGGAGAATCAAATCTGAAAGGAATGAGCGCTATACAAGAGCCCACTATTGTTATTATTATTGATGACAGGAGAGACAGTGGAAAAAGACATATACAAGATGGATAGATATATAGACAGGTAGGGAGAGAAAGAGAGAGAAAGAGAGAGAAATAGAGAGAGAAATGAGAGAGAGAGAGAGAAAAAAATCAATTTACCTCAAGTCTTTTGGTCATATCTTGACAGCTATTATTCATGGCCTCTACATCTTGATTAATGCTGTCTAGTTGCTGTAAGCGTAAGATAACAAAACACAAATGATCGATTTTGCATGCATATAAATTGCTTAACTTTTAAAAATAATCTATTAGAATTCTTATAAGCATTCTATCATAATTAGTATAGTATTATACCACTCAAGACATCTTTTGACAAAGTAAGAATGTAATAATTTTTAACAAATTCTTAGTATTATTATGAATCTCTTTAATTTTCAGAAAAGAGATTGATAATGATACAATCTACAATTTTTTCTGTCTGTGAGTAACAAAGTATATCTTCTGATAAGTGATTCTTGAATCAAAATAAAACATTAAAAAATCATACATACATCAGTCACCACACTAAATGCATCAGCAAACTGTTCACTGATGGCCAGACTTCTACGCTCGATGTCTCCTCTTAGTTTCCTTCGACTGCGCAGGTTGTTGTTGGTGAAGAACGTGGAGAGGGCCTTCAGAGCCTCTAGAGCATCCTGGAGGGGCAACAAGATTGGGGGGGGGGGGGGGGGGGTTGGAATGTAAACAGATATCTGAATTAAGTGTAATCAATAATGATTAACATTTCTACACCCTGGTTGATGATATGGAATTGACCATTTTTATTGCATAATTCTTTGTCAAGTGCCATGGCCATGCTACAAATTATTTCATTAATATTGTATTTCAATAATTAAAATGTTTGAATGCGAATTGCATACATTTATTGTTGCTAGGTAGGACAAAAATTATGTTTGTCCTGCCTAACTAAGCCGACAAAGCGATTTTGATCAACTTTCAGTTTCTGTTTCTTTAATTTTTCTGCTTTTGCCTTTGACTTTGTGTCAGGGTGAATTTTCCCTTTCAAACACATCCCTCTCTTAATTTTTAAACATAATTTGGACGAGCGTCATACAGTATCATGACCTATGCACATATATTTCCGAACTGAATAAAAAACGATAACAATGCACTAACAGTAACAGCAGCACTTCTTCACTTCAGTTCAGACGTAACGTTATTGCACATAGGCCTACACACACATCGATTCGAATACACGGGACTGATCTGAGTTCTTACCTTGTCATTTTCAAGTCTTGTCTCCAAGATTTTGTTGAGTTTGCGAGATAATGGGTTACTGGATCCTTGTGAGGTCTCGATACCTCCTTCTGGAGTGGCTGGCGTTGATTTAACAGACATATTACTTGTTCATCTCCCCTATTTTATGTCAGAGGTACCGCCGATACGTGGCGGAAGAAGCTTAGTCTGCAAACACAGACTAATTTGACATTTTACCTACCGTAATTAAATAACAACAACAACGCAGCGCTCTATAGATAGCGTGTCAAAGAGCGCTATCTCTTCTTTTTCCTTCTTTTTCGTCTTCTACTTCTTTTTCTTCTTCTTCTTCTTCTTCTTCTTCTTCTTCTTCTTCTTCTACTACTTCAATCTCATTTCTTCTTCTGCTTCTCCTGATTCTTCTCCTTCTTCTTCTTCTTCTTCTTCTTCTTCTTCTTCTTCTTCTTCTTCCTCTTCCTCTTCTTCTTCTAAGCTTCTTCTTCAAAGTTCTTCTTCTTCTTCTTCTTCTCCTTCTTCTATTTAATTATATTCTTTCTTCTTCAAGCTTCACCTTCCTGTGTTCCTATTCTAGTTGTATTGTTCTATAATTGCCGGCCTTCCCCCTCATTCCATCTTCTCCTCCTATAGCTCCCTGATATTCCTCCTTCGCCATTTTCCACGTCCTAGTTTGCCCCGAATGTTTCGTTTTAGTTGACTATATTAATATTGAACCCCCCCCCCCCCCGTGTCACGCACTCAGTGGCGGATCTAGGGGGGGGGGGGGGGTTGGGGGGGTTGCAACCCCCCCAAAAAAAAATCCGGGGACCATTTTTTTAAATCTTATCGCAAGACAAACGCCATTTTCACACACAGATTTTCAAAATTTTTCCCTACTGTGGGAGGGGGGACACCCCCCTCCCACACCCTCCCCCCTCGCTCGCTCCGCTCGCTTGGACTCGGTCGCTACGCTCCCTCGCATACCACCCCAACCCCCCCTTTATAAAAAGCTGGATCCGCCCCTGCGCACCCGCGTGTTTTCCCCCTCCCGCGGGAAGCGCGGAAGCTTTGTCGTTTCATTAATTTATTAGGGTAAGAAGACAATTCGTTGTATATGGTTCTCGACTCTCAGTAATCCTTGTCTGAATTTCTAGTCCCCCCCCCCCCCCCACCCTCCCGCGCGAAGCGCCGAAGCTCGGAAGGTTTCACATTTCAATAAATTATTAGAGAAAGAAAACGTTTCGTTGTACTGTTTCCGACTCTTAAATGTTGTTTCGCCCCTCCCGCGCAAAGCGAGGAAGCTTTGACATTTCATTAGATGATTAGAGAAAAAAGACGATTCGTTGTACCGTTCCCGACTTTTATTCCTTGTTTTGCCCCTTCCGCGCGAAGCGCAGACTGCTATGACTTTTCATTTAATTATTAGGGAAAGAAGATGATTCGTTGTACCTTTTTAGACTCTCAATAATCCTTGTCTGAATTCAGTTTCCCCCCCCCCCCGTTGATCCCACGCGAAGCGCGTAAGCTTTGACGTTTCATTAAATTATTACTCTTAATCCTAATTGTCTGAATTCATTTTGCCCCTCCTGCGCGAAACGCTTAAGCTTTGAAAATTCATTAACTTATCAGAGAAAGAAGACGATTTGTTGTACCGTTCTCTACTCTTAATCCTTATCTGAATTCGGTTCTTCCCCCCCCCCCCTGGAAGCTGTGACGTTTCATTAAATTATTAGAGAAAGAAGACGATTTGTTGTACCGTTCTCTACTCTTAATCCTTGTCTGAATTAATTTCGCCCCTCCTGCTCGAAGCGCGGAAGTTTTGACAATTCATTAAATTATCAGAGAAAAAAGACGATTACCGTTCCCGACTCTTAATCCTTGTCTGAAATCAGTGTCCCACTTTCGCGCGAAGCGCGGAAGCTTTGACATTTCATTAAATTATTACCGGGCATGCATGGTAATAATGACCGGGCATGGTGGCTCAGTGGTTAGAGCGCCCGCCTCATGAACGGGAGGTCGTGGGTTCGAACCCCGGCCGAGTCATACCAAAGACTTATAACAATGGGACCTTCTGCCTTCTAGCTAGGCGCTCAGCATATTAGATTGGAGAAGGGTAGTAATAACATATTATGCTATGCAGGGCCCGCTGGACTGAGAGCAGTTTCATAACTGAAGTGGCTACCCTGGGTACATAAAACGTTATTATTATTATTTATTATTATTAGAGAAAGAAAACGATTCGTTGTACCGTTCTCGACTCTAAATCCTTGTCTGAATTTAGTATCCCCCCCCCCTCCCGCGCAAAGCGCAGAAACTTTGACGTTTCATTAAATTATTATGGACAGAAGACGATTCGTTGTACCGTTCTCGACTCTTGATCATTGTCTGAATTTTCAAAAAAAGTCACAGTTAGTATATAGGGGAAACAAATTTGCCGGCCGACCGACGTAATACATCTCACCGACTTCAAACTTCTGCATTGATATAGTACACGAAGATCGAGCAAGAATATACCGACACAGCAACATTTCTATGAATATCTTTCTTGCTCCCTCGACGAGGCGACTCCACCCCCCCCCTCTCTCTCTCTCTCTCTTACTCACATACCCCCTCTCTCTCACCTCTCTTTCATCCTCTGTTTCTTTGTTTACTTTTTCTCATTTTGTCTTCCTTTTTTTTTCCTTTTGTCTTTCCTCTCCTTCCTCTTTTTCTTTTCTCTCTTTCTTTCTTCTCTTCTCTTTCCTCTCTTTTCCTTTCCTTTTCTTTCACTTTTTCTCTCAATTTTCCCGACGGCAGCGCAGTTTTACCGACAATATCCTGATAGGCGGGGAGGGGCCACACCCACCTCTAGGGACGCCCCTGCTCCCTTCCCCATGGATAGTTTTGTTGTTGTTGTTGTAAATTTGACATGTTTTTGAAGAAAAATCAAAATATATGACCGACTGTTTTGACGAAATGTGGTCCCCAGATTTGTTGGAACATATGAACGGGGATGTTTCTGATAGCAGCTCACATTGTCCATAATTATGAGAGTTGGCCGAGAACAAAGGTATATGGTAACTCCTTGGATCCCCCCAAAAAACTACACACATCTGTACAAAAAAAAATACAACACAAAAGTATTTATACATGTAATTTAATTTGTTCCTAACTTATAGTGATGTCCCAAAGATAATACAAACGAAGACCATTAGCATGCGTCCCATATAGTGTGATACAAATTTACATTATTTCTCAGGATCGTCTTCCAAAGTGGGGGGGGGGGGGGGGGCACCAACAAAAAGAGCACTTTCTAGAAGAAAAAAGGGCACTTACAAAGGGGAACAATTTTTAGACATTACCTGTCCCCAGGGGCGTAAATCCCGGGGGGGGGGTGGGGGGCTGCATCCCCCCTGGCTTGAAGTAGGGGGGGGGGGGGGGATGGCCTGTACAAACATCCCCCCCTGATATCATCCCCCCCCCTGAAAAAAAATGCTTATTCAGCGGTCGGCTGAGTCGTTGCGATTTTTTGGAGACCAAAAAAAAAAAAAAGTGTCCTCTTACCCCCCGCCCCCCCCCCCGCTTATTCAGCGGTTGGCTGAGTCGTTGCGCTTTTTTGGAGACCCCCCCCCCCCAAAAAAAAAAAAAAAAAAGTGTCCTCTTATGGCACTAATATATAGCTGATCAGCACGATTTTTATCCTGGGGCCTCACAGTAACGAGGCCATTGCTTAGTCCCTGAATCATGACTGTACGCATTGTTTGCTATAGGGTACGCGGCCCCTTCCACAAATCCCCCAAAACGAAGAAAATGCAATAAATTGTCAAAAATTCATTGCATTTCCCCCCGGCCCCCTACAGGAAAAGTTATTCTGTGTGGCCATGCCTTGAACCATAATGCATGGCCCTACAAAGGAATTTTTCCTGTTGGGGGCCGGGGGAAAATGCAATGAATTTTTGACAATTTATTGCATTTTCTTCGTTTTGGGGGATTTGTGGAAGGGGCCGCGTACCCTAGCAAACAATGCGTACAGTCATGATTCAGGGACTAAGCAATGGCCTCGTTACTGTGAGGCCCCAGGATAAAAATCGTGCTGATCAGCTATATATTAGTGCCCTTTTGTGAGGCATTAATCCTCATTACTGTCAATTATGACTTAAGGACGTAGGTCCCTTAGCTGATTAGCATAGTAGCACACATATGATTAAGCAGTCACGCAAAACAAACACTCGCAAATTAATATTCAATAAAATCTGAGAATGTATGCCAATATCTAGATCTATTAGAAATAAATAATTTTTAAAAAATCCTTCCCTAAACTGGGGTAAAAATAAATATTCCACCATTATGACCAACAGTGTATATAAAATCTCCCTTATTTGGGGACATAACCTCACCTCACGGTCTCCTTTAAAAACCCAATCCTACTCACAGACAAAAAAAGAAAAAGAAAAAAAAAAGTACTTTCTTTTTAAATGTCAAAGTGAACCTGAAAATCCGACAACCTTTTAATTCATAGCCTTTATTTTGGGTAAATTAGCACTCGTCAAAAGTTTAACCCTTCCCCTTCTGTAGAAAGATTTTTTTCTTCAGGATGTGCCCCTCCTACACGGAGTCGTCTATGTCCAGTTTCGTTACGCAATGGCAAACTACAAGGGGCCCGGTGAAAAAAAGCTAAAAGAGTGAAAGTGAAATAATTATATGTTCCTCAAGCACAAGTTGCCCACTCAATTTTCGAATTAGAATTAATGAGATACATGTATTTATAATAATTTTATATTCTGAATATAAAATACGTATCACAAATCCCTGGTTTAATAGTGCTGCGTGTATGACCCCCACCCCCCCCCCCCCAATATGTGTGAGAGCTTTTACTGGTTCTTCATATCCAAAATATACAATCTCCCCATATCGCGTTCCATACATAAATGTGTGTTGTCTATTGATTTGCAACTTCGAGGAAGAGCGGAGATGACGGAGAGACAATAGTTTTTGTTCTACTTTGAGCGAAAATGATAGCGGTCGATATTCTTTGATGCAAACCTACGGTTGATTATTGGTTATCTCTATATATTCTGTCAACTTGCGGTACTCCATATTAAACATGAACTGAAAAGGCTGAACAGCACGATCTCATAACTCGTAAATCTAGTCAGCGTCATAATTTGATTAAGGTCCCACGTCTATGCACTCACTCATACGGTACCGGTACTGTGCACCGTACTCGTATCCTCGGGTAGCGGCTGGCCGCCTCATCCCTCACAGTCACAAGTCTTGGTTACGCCAACCAGCTCCTCCAACTCCAAGCTCCAAGCTCCATCTACATAGTACATCATACATGTACGCGCACACAGACTTCGTACCATTTGTAAGTAGACGG